>LR994575.1:6600000-6832119 GCA_905187475.1 Syritta pipiens
TCTAGATCTTTAAAGTGAAGTTTTCGGATCTTTAATGTTCGCATGTCATTATTGGTTGTTGGCCAACAACTCGAAACCTATTTGAACCAGAATGCTCAGAAAAATTGTAAAGTAAAGATTAGTTCAGCCTTATGGGTATGTAAATTAGGGTCGGGGGAACTCCTTTTTTCCGCTTTGGTGCTTAATAGAGTAAACTCTCAATAATTCGAATTTCAAGGGACCAGAAAAAAACTTCGAATTGCAGAAGTCTTCGAATTACGAAGGTTTCGGAAAAAAAAATATTGCTCACTTTCGTCACGTACGCATTTCAACTAACGGTTGTTGAATTATGGAGGTAAAGAAGCTAACATCTTCGAGCTATAGAGGTTTTTATGTTGTTTTACACGACGATAAACTCGAATTAATGAGGGGACCAAGTTGCATAGGTTTTCTTCGATTTACAGAGGTTTTTTCAAGGGACTGTGAGAATGCTTCGATTTATAGAGGTTTTCGAATTATAGACGTTCGAATTATCGAGAGTATACAGTATCTCGAAAACCAAAATTCTAAACAAAAAGTTAAAAATGGAAACTTTATTTTAGTTTACAATACCTATCCAACGAAACCCTATTCAATGCATTTCAGTAATTATTTTTTTCTCAAAAAATTTAGTAATTAATTTTAGTATGAATAAAATACTGTACGAGATTAGAGTATTTTTGGGATATTACGATGAGAAAACTTCATTCTTTTTTCAGATTTTTCGTAGCTATATTTTAAAAAATAAAGTGACGCAAGTTATTTTTGGCAGTTTGATGGCCAATAACTCTTTACCAATAAGAGTGAGGCTGTTATTATAGTACAACTTTATGTTCTGGGCTGCCTAGACTAGGCATCATCTTCTTTCTAACGAAGTCCATATATAAATCGAGTCCATGACCTATTTCTTTTAATTAAACAATGAATAAACATTTAATATACGACTCGTACACTGCTAAATAAAATAAGCACAATTATTTGTTTTGATTTATTAAAGTTTTCCATTGCAAAGACACTTGTGTTTTTATGGTTTTGACTGCAACTGATGCTCCGAAATGTCATTTAAGTCTGCACATGTGCTACGCCTTTAAATTTGCATGCATTGCTAGCTGCAGAAAGTCTATACATCTGTTCCAGCATTACACACGTCTACTGGTGCTAGAAATGTGCTGGAGTAATTTTTTTTTGTAGAGGATACCAAGAGAGGTTTATAAAAGTAAATAGATCTTATTGTTTATTGGACTTTTAACTTTATAAAAAAAATATTTGACTTAGTTTTTACAAAAATTAATATATAAAAAATCACGTCATCCACAACATGAAAATAAAATAAAACTTGTTCCATGGTTATCATGATGACTCCAGCAAATATTGATGTGCTTCAAAACTAAAAAAATCTTGTAGAATAAGCTTGTAGTTAAGGTCTGTCGAGTCGAAATCTTCAATTTTGAAAAATTGAGAAATCTATGGCAGTTTAAAAAAAAATGTCCTCATAATTTTTACACCTTAGATGCTTTTATAAAATTTTTAAATCAAAATATGGAAAATTCGGCTCGATATACAACAATCAGACAACGCAAATCTTGAAAAAAATATTGAAAACTATGATTTAGCATGTGCGCCGAAAAGATAGGTTTTGAGAAAAACGTGTTTTAAATTTTCCAGCACCATACTCTCGTCGGCCAGTTACATTTACTGCCATAACTTTGGATCTATGACGAATTTTTGCAGTCGACAAAAATAAACTTAAAATTATAGAGAACAGAAATTTGTAAGACAAAAAAAATTGTTTGTAAAATATTGGCCCTATGTAAGGCCTTAAGTTAAATTTTTTCACTTGTGGCCTATTTCACCAAGCCACCAAGTTTCAACCACAAATCTGTACCTGTAATTCATAACTTCAAACTTGAAGCATCGCTTTTTGTTTCACAAATTAAAAATTTGAAATTCACAAGCATGTGAAAAGAATGCAAAAAAATAGTAAAAAAAAATATTGTTCAAAACAATTTACAAGCGTTTTTTTCACAAATTTGTGAAACGCCGTCGTAACGCGATTATGATGAATAAACAAAATAAAATCTTTTTTGCTTCACTAGTTCGCGAAAAATAGAGAACAATAACTTGTGAAAAAAAATAAAACTAAAAGAAAATACAAATACCTTCGAAGGTGAGTCCGAGTGTATTCGCATATTTTCAAACGAACCACACAAGTTAAAATTTCTGTCTCTTGTGTTTGAGGATTAAAATGTTCCTGCGAAATTTTTAGAAAAAAAAACATGCACAAATTCTTAAACCTCAAGAGCATCTCTGCACAACGACGAGAAATTCCAAAAAAAAAAAGACAAAAAAACGGCCTCTAACAGGAGAAATAGCAGAAAAAACACAAAGAAGAAAACGAAGCTAACTCTAGAGAGAAACAAAAAATATAAAAACCTAGCGCAAGTAATCGTTCCATCCTGCTCGCCACACCAGCATTTCGAACACAAAACCGAAAAGTTAAAAAAGGAAAACACCACAACACAACACCCGAACGAGCCAACACCATATTGCACCTCACTCGTCGCACGCACATAACCGACCATTGTTTGGATCCCATCGCACCGCACACGAATACAGATACAGATACAGATCCAGATACCAAAGAGGAATGTATCCACTGTGCGTATATGTGCATCCAAACCCAAAAACGGAAACCTACTCTACTACTGATTGATGTGATTTTTCGATCTCTCAACGCCACTCAGTCCGGTTATCAACTGCAAACGGAGTGTTCCAGTAGCGGTGTGTGGGTATAGTATTTTGTTTCTCATTCGTTCTCCTGTTTCCTCCTCCTTCCCCCGTTCTTACACACATTTAATAAGCTAACAAATAAAATGAGTAAAAGCCACACAAAAAACGGGTGTAGTTTCATGTAACTTCCAAAAAATACCCACAAAATAAAAAGTTAAACCAAACAACGAATCTCAAAAACGGAATGCGGCAACGAGTGTTATCCACAAAAATCAAGTGCTTTGTGTTCTGAATGTTCATTTTGTGTTTTTCTCCATTTTTCCTTTTCGTTTTGGTTTTTTCTTTTTTTTGTTAATCAACTATTTGATCATTTCGAATTGAGTTAGATATCTCTCCTCGGATTGCTGTGTGTGAAATGTTCGGAATCGGTGCAATTTAATTTTATTTGATACCAAAAAAGAAAAAAAACTCAAGCCTATACTCGCGCACACATACACAATAAGCCCAACAACAGTTAGAAAGTGTGACAAAAAAAAGGGAACCTTTCCTCCCACAAAGTGAAAATGTTTAATGAAAAAAGTTAATCATAGAATTCGAAAATCCAAACCCAAACAAAAAAAAAAGTGTGTGTAGTTGTCTTGAGTTTTGATTTAATTCAAATCCTATCTGAAAATCCCCCAGCATTGTTTAGCGGCGGATTTGTTAATCAGTAACACATCCGTCGAGAAGTTTTACAGAAAAAGAAAAAAAAACGTCGCTAGTCGTGTTTGTCTACATCGAACGGGAGGAAGAATTCTCTTCAAATAACACCAACTACATGTAAGCCAAGAAATTCAGTAATTCAATTCAATAAAATGTCAAACGGTGTACGAAAATAAAAAAAATTAAGTACAAGTAGAAAAAAAAAACGTTGCATGGCAGCCGTGGGAGTCTGTTTTGTTGCTCCTCGAAAACAGGCGAGGTCAGCAAACAAAATAAGAAATTCCTCGGAAATTTGCTGGTCTTTCGGTCTTCTAGTTTGGTTTGTATGTGTGTGGTAGTTTTTTTTTTTTTTTTTCTCGCACTGTTGCAGTTGGTCGCTCCGAGAGTGTCTTTTTCGAGGCCTTGAAAGGCTGAAAAGCTATCCAAGCCCTTGCGGTGGCATACACATGCGTATAGCTGCGGCTGCTGTTGCCGCTGTTGCTGCTGCTGGATAATTCGACGAGAGATGTACACCCTTATTCTGCCTGGAAGTGTGTTTTTTTTTTCATCGTCTCCTTTTTTGTGCCAACCCTGCCTGGATCGGGATTTTATTCTTTTTGTTTTAAAGACAATCAGAAATCAATCAAAATTAGATGTTGATTTTACTCTCGTGTAGGCAGCTGATCTCACCTTCCTGGGTGAATTTTCTTGGATTACTTTGAACAAGATTAATCGTCATTTAATCCCGTATGAATTTCATTGGAAATTTTCAAAGAGTGTGGGCATATCTACAAATGTTTGACGTGACCGTGGGCAAATGTGTGAATTTCTGACACTATCTCAGGGGGTAAATCGATGAACTTAAGCCGCTGTCGGCGAATTTTCCCCTACTGTGCTTGGGCTTAATGCGTCACGGAAATATGACGTGACGGTGGGTGATAATCCCTTGTCCAGCATCGGTCCACAGAAGGGCGACTTCTTGTCAACGCGTTTCATCGAGTTGTGTTTTTAGGGTTTGGTTACAAAGGAGTAAAGAAATCTTAGTAGAAGCACTTCGGTGTCTGTCTATCTCTCGGTTTTTTGAAAACACTTATCGATGTCCCTTGAGCAGATACGATATCTTAGGTAGAGGTGCACTATTTTGACTGTCACTTTGTGATCTCATGTTTTTTTTGCCGAATGGTATAACAGTTAACTTTCCGATTCATCTGAATGAGTTGGTTTCTGGACCTAACTTTGATTATTTTGTATTTCATATTTTTTTTTTCAAAACACATGAGTTTTTGTCTCCATGTTGGATATTCATTTACATATTTGCAAACTAAATATTTACGTAGTTAATGCTCTTTATTTTCGAATAGGATTTACAAAAATCAACTTAAATTTACAGTTCTTGACAAATTTAACATACACCCACAAAAATAAAGTGTTTTTTTAAAATTTATTTTATAAACATTTTTTGTTATTTTAATTTTTGAATTTATTAAATGATATGCATTGGTGATCAGAGAATTAGAGACTGCCGCTTTTCTGCTCATATTTGTTTATAATATTTTTTTATTCAACGGCATATAAAAAGTAACTTCACATCTTAAAAGAACCTTAAACGAACCTAAAATTTTGTTTTGTTCACAAATGTCTTTTTTAGAGATGAAAAAACAAACTTATGTTTTAGCTGTGTGCTTTAGTACCCAAGGCGCTTACAAGGCGCATTCACTTGTCATCCTTTATCAATTCCGTTCCAATGGTTTTTGAATCCGTTCGATGTATAGTGAATCTTTGAAAAATAGATCACTGACGGTGTAGTAAAATTTTTCGGGCAGCTTAACAGGTGCCCTTATTAACTTATCAAGCTGTATACTTTTGCATTAAAAAAATTGTTTCTTTTAATAATAAAGAACAATATATTTTCATTGTCTATATATCAAAAAAATAAATAGAGTGTAAAAGTTGCATTTAAAAATAAACAAAAAAGTAATAACTAGTATTAAAAGTTTTGTTCAGTGGTTAAACTAAAATATGGGAAAAATCCGTCGTTTACGCATGGTTTTTGGTCAACTTTCACCGGTTTTTTTTCTATAAGAGATGACGAAAGGGTATCAATTTTGTGGCCAAGTTCCAAGATAGGCAGGTGGATATGGGTAACATATAAAGCTGTTTTGTGCAACATTTGTATGGTTTTTTGGTAAAGGTAAAGACTATGTACTAAACCACACCCCTGCACTAATCAACCACTCTCCCCGTGGGGCTGGTTAGTTATTAAGCTCTATTTCCTGTCTCATAGGCTCTTCTCGAGTCTTCAGAGCGGACTGTACCATTACGATGAAAGAGCTGTCTCCATCCACTCGTCGTCCGATCTAGTCATTTGGCTAATTAGATTTTCCGGACTTGGCATATTGACCCTCTCTTCTCTGATTTGGTTAAGGGAAACCTGGCCTTATAAGGATGGCCACAATGACAGGTTTGGCTGTAGTATAAAAAAATGTACTTATATCACCTTAAAACTTTAGCGACTTCTACCAGGTTTTTGCAAAGCTAAAACTAACATTTAAAGCGGATTTTAAATTGCAATCTTAGTTCTAATTATTAGACATTCGCAGTGTTAAGTTTTTCGACAGCATTCCCAGTGTTTGCAGTCAGGACTGAAAAGGAATTTGTGGAAAAGTTGCTGGATCCTAAACGGCACGTAAATACACCCCAGGATCATAAAAAAAATCCAACTTTCTCGACTTTCGTTCCAAAGGAATAACGAAACGTTTATAGAAACACTTCGTCGTCTGGTTTGTCCTCTTTTTCAAAGTCAAGCACACATTTTGATTTATTCTACTTTTACTATAATTGAAAAACCCATTACATGTAATTTTATCAGACTGATCAATCATTCAAAATTGCAAACATTGCTAATTTGCTTGGGTCATGTTTTGTTTAATAAATGAAATACAGGGCCTCCAGAAACTATTCGCTTACCCAACTTGTTTGCAGGAAAATGGTCACAGAAAAGAAATTTAAAGTGCAAAAATTATATGCATATGTTTTCATTCTGCGGCTTATGTCGTTTTATTCAATATTTAACGCAGAATAAAAGCATGTAAATATAGTTCTCGCAGGACTGGTAGTTTCTTTTCTATGTCCATTTTTTTTCTTTCAAAAGAGTCAGTGAGCGAGTAGCTTTTGGAGGCACTGTATATAACAATTGTCAAATGATTACTTCAGCCAGTTCAAATCGAGAACAAGTGTTGCATGTTTCTTTTGTGCACATCGTTAAAGTTCTTATGTTTGACTTTTTGTGAGATGAAAGGTGTACAACGACGTATATTTTATCACTTCGCGAGTCTTTTGTTGATTATGACATGTGATTATTATTATTATCATTTATTAACATGTAAGATTGTAGAGCCTAGCTGCGGAAACTATTGGCTAGATGACTTGTGATTTTGATAACTTGTATACAGATTTTGATGTGGGGCTATTTTTTTACATAGAGGTGTGCCTTTGAGACAGACGCGGACAAAATTTATTTCTTTATCAAATATACCATCAATCTCATATTGGTTCAAACTGGCAGGGGAGTGTCTCTTCTGACTCCTTATAGAGCAAGCTAGAACAAGTATATTTATTATTTTTATTACCAGATAATTGAAAATTACATGATAATCTTAAATTTAACAAACTTAGCTGCTGGGACTATTAGCTCAGTATATTTTTTTTCAGCAGCTGTGAAGCACAACTGCTGATATATTTTGTCATGGCATGGCTTCTTAAAGACTGAGCCCCTTTAGTGCATTTGTTACGCCTCACAACTCTGCTCAGCAAGCTATTTTTATAAAATAGCTATCCATGATTGGATCAATACCAAATTTTCGCCATCCTTCCTTTCCTTTACCTACTTCTCTTCGGGACGATGACTAGGCGCATTATATAAAAACAACAAAGCCTGTATTGGTAGTTTTTGCCCTTCCAAAAACTCTTTAACCAAAAAAAAAACATAAGGTCATAGCCTCAATTTTCTCTCTTGAAAGGTCGGCATACTCATTCATGCAGATTGGTGAACTTTTTATTTGAAATGAAGGTGGCTTTCTTGATTTTCCGATTGTAAAAGGCTTTATTTTTTTTCAAACCAGTAGCATTCGAGCATGCAAGGGAATTGCTTTGTGTAATAGGGGCCCTAGACGCGGGCCCTATGTTCAGTGTTCAACACGAGGGTGTCACGTGTATGGCCCGGTGTGCACACCAATTGTGGGCAGAGTTTCAGGTGTGCAGAATTATTCAATTTTATGCATTCATCCAGTAGCAGGATCCGCTCATATCCATGGTCCTTCCTCGCCGACGACCGAGGATCAAATGATGTGTGCACACATGTGTTACGTTTGTGGCGAAAGGCGACACAACACCGTGTTCAACACTGTGTTGCGCCTATGGGTCCTATAAGGAAACAAACACATTCGTTAACCCTTTCATAATCTCATCCAATTCCAGAATTTTCTTTTTGCGATTCACCCCAAGCGAAGTAAAAGGTCCCGAATATTCTTATTGCACTAGGAAATATCTGATGCAGACTTAAGTGGTTTAGAATCGGAATAGAATATATATAGAGTTATAGAATAAAATTACGACAATTTTACTGTAATTACGACTGAATTTGTAAGTTGTCAGTAGATGAAATTCATGTTGTGTAGGAACAACGCTGGGCATGAAAGGGTTAAAGCGAGTGTCAACTCTTTTTCACAAATGCATTTGAAAAATATGTACAGTATATAGAGCATTCGTTATAATGGAACTTGTCCATTTTGGCATATATTTTTATAAGCGGGCCTACGCCATGCCAAGAAAATGCAACCGACATCATATTTCCACCTCCTTTTATTTCCACCTTACAGTCTTCTGGGCGAACCTATCATTACATGGAGTGTTGAAACCAAGATTAAAACGATAGAACCAGATGGTAGAACTTTTGTTAATCGTCCTAAATACAACACAACAAGCAGCATTACCGAGGCACAGTGGAATACCCTTAATATTGGAATTAAATCAGCCGTTAAAAATAGGAACTAGAAATTTTACATAGTTATTCTACACCAATATATAAACATTTTTAAAATTTGCCTGAGACACGCCCACTCTAACACACATTTTTTTTGGAAAATGCATGTTTCAGACCAAAAACCTATTGAAATCTTAATTTTTATTGTTCCCTTTAAAAACAAAAAGCTATGCTCTGGCCCCGTAAAGGCTGTGACGCAGATTAAAGGAAAAAAATTCAAATTCTAAGATTCTTTTGGAACTAGTCATAAATTAACAAAAAAGTTAGCACCAAAGAATCCATTGGAATTCATCGAGTGATATATCGTTGGATAGGTCTTAAGAAATCAAGGTTTCACTATCAACTTTTTGTTTGAGAGCTCCGTTTTCAAGCTTCATAGGAAAATGTCTAATTTTTGAATGCACTTGACTTGGAAAATCTCAAATAAAGAACAAAGGCTCACGTCGACGCAAACTTTTTTTAATGGGTCTTGCAGTTAACATATTTTAGTATCTGAATAATAGAAAATCGCGGGAAAGATTACGTTTGCTCCAAGTCAAAATAAAGGACTTAAAATTATTTTTCCTTTTTGATATATTCTTTAAAGGGCTTGTAAATTAAATGCTTTTTGAACTACGAATCAAACCAAAATCCATAATAACGCAAAAACTTGAAGAGAAATGTGCACTATTACAGCCAAAGTTATGGCTCTTTAAAAACGCATTACGTTTTCCTCGTTTATTTTCGTCAGTTCAGTTGCTAATTGGCAACTATACAACAATATTGATTTTTTTTTACATATGATCAATTGGAAAGTTAAATAATTGAAAAATAACTTGCTTATCCCATATCTTAAATTTAGATTTTTGAATCAATTCCGGCTGTCCCATAGAGCCTGTTCCACTGCGCGACGAGTTTCTTCTCTAATTTTTTTTTCTTTTTATAACCTTTTGTGTATTGTCCTGTTTTAATAAAGTAAAATGTAATCATTCATTCGTTCATTTACTTTTTGTTTTTTTTTTTTATAAAGTTTAGTACATTTATAATAAAAAAAAATAGGCTTGTTATTTCACTCAATGAGTAAAGGAACTGGTTACCAAAGTCTTGAATCTGGTTTTGGGGTAGGACTGGTCAGGTGCAGAGCACGTGCTTCAGGCTTTCGTTAGCTGATGAGTCTCTATAGTTCCCAGAGGTGTCCGATGGGATTAAACCCAACCTGAAAGACTAATGTCTCTATTATAATGTCAACCAATAAGCTGCATTTGGCCCGGATCTGGTCCGTTTTACATAGGCAGTAATCCGGCCAGGAAATTTCAGTGATGCGACAGGACGTACAGTGCTTCCATCTAACGAAATCATGTTTAATTGGGATGATTGGAATGTCTCCACAATTTCGAAGGGATTTGACAAAATTATAGCGCGCACAACATAGTGGAGGCACAAAAAGCTGGGCTCTGACCTTTCATGGACTATTTTTTAGAACTTGGACCTTTAGTTTATCAAAATCTTTAACTCGTTCTGTTCTTTTTGTCTGCGATGCCATCACGTCCCTAACATTTTAGTTTCCTCCTTTTTTTGTTTTTGTTTTCAAAACCTTTCCGCATTTTCTTCTACAAAGATGACCAAAAAACCAAGACCGTACTATCAACAAGGAAGTCGTTTTTTCTTCCTCCTCGTCATTGTCTTTTTTCTGATCCATCAATTAAATGACATTCACACTGTAACCATATCATTTGGGAAGTGTTTTCTGTTCTGTCGCCCTTATCGCGTGTAATTCTTTCGCACCAAGGTCGATTTAAAAGACTTTTACTCTTGAGCAAACAAAGAAACGCCTTAATTAATCTTCTCCTTGAGTTTTTCTCTTACAAAACAGACGAGAAAAAAAGGAAACGATAGTAGCAATAATAATGATAATAAAAGAAAAATTCATCTGCGTTTGAGTGTGGTGACCTTTTTTTTCTGGCTAAGAAAAAGACATGACTGGAATCAAAAAGGGATTCTTTTTTTTCGCAACAATTCCAAAACAATGAGTATACACAAAAAAAAAGAAGGGGGGAGAAGAAAAAGACGAAAAAAAAGACCCACTAACTTACAACTTGCAGTACCGGCAGAAAGTGACAAAACCAAAACCATGTTCTAGATTCGCCCGGTAAATGTGTGCTCCTGTGCGTCTGTGTGAAAAACGGGTGACTAAGAGGTGTGAGGTATATACCAATGGGGGTGAAAAAACAAAAAAGAAGAGAGATGAGAACACACAAATTATAAGATTCGGCGCATTTGAAAAATGTTCATCCACAAAAATTTATTTTCTCCCATTTCCCGAACCTCGTACACAGGTCGCCCTATGAGGATGTTTCTTTTTTTTTTTTACAGAAAAAAAAAGTCTCACACACCCACTTGCGAACGGAAGCAAGAAGACGAAGATAAAATCTACTCAAAAATGGCAACAGTTTGTTTGCAGAAAATTAAATTTCAATTTAATGCAATGTGCGGTATGTGTAAACATGGTTGTCATTTGAAAATTGCCAATATAGGGGTGGATTCTTTTTTTGTGGGGATAAATTGAAACATCAGAAGTCAGCGTTAACTTTGACTAATGAAGCATCACAATATTAGTAGAATGTCTTAATTCGAGGCCATCATTGTAGGTTTGCACATTCATATTTACATTACACTAAGAAAACTATAAATCTGATGAATTTCAGTTTTACGATGGGACTATGAGTGTTCAGCAATGGCTTTCCTATCCAGTAATCCATTTTTTGTTCTTATCTTGTGACATACAGTATGGGCTTTGTTCACGCAACTAATAGAAATTAAGGCAGTTGCAATAACGAGGGTTACACTTACTAGGACATACATATTTTTGTAAATAAAAATATGTGGTTTAAATTGCTGTTTCTGAAGTGATATTGATGAAATGGGAAGTGTCACTAAGCTAAACCACTTTTACTGCGACCTAGTGTGCAGTGTAGTGCTGGGGGTGGCGGCGAAACGCCGATCACATAGACCACTGATTGGTCCATAGTGTAAACACCATCACAGAGTTAAAAGAATTTGTTACATCCTGTTACCCCTGATTAAGACAGAAACACTTTCAAAAGCGACACTTACTTATACGTCAATTCAAGGCTTGCAGCTTCGTTTAAAAGACGCCCTACTGTGCATGTTTGTCTTCGTAAAAAAAAGCAAAATATAAATACACGTATTAATATGAAAAAAAAATTAAAACAAGTAAAATAAAACGCAACACACCAATAAGTTTTATTGTTTATTCTATATTTGTTTTTCATCTAAAATTGCAATGCACGAATATGAGTTTTGCATACTGAATAGACTGTCATTATTTTTATCATAAATATATTTTTATCCATTTATTATAATATTGCTCAATTGAGAATTGCGGCGTGTAGCTTTCAATTTACCAAGGAGTGGCATAACAATCCGTGGAGTGCCAGAACGAAGCTAACTCCAGGTTTTTTATTCTTCTGGATCTATTTTACTTCCTACAAATTAATGCCAATGATTTTTTAACGTTTCTATTGAACGCATCTTTCTCTTCTTTATCCTTGCAACTTTGACAAAAGTCATTAGGAGCGACTTCTAAGCGGCTGGCACAATCAGTCGCAAGACTAAATAAGCACAATATATTGGGCTTTGTAATCATGGAAATACAGGCTCAAAATAGCCTTCACGAAAAAACCTTAAAAGCAGTTTTATTTTTTTATTTATCTGTCCATAGCCTGGAACTTCTCATTGATTTTTCGTAAAACCTTACATCGTTCGCCCGAACCTAAGATAGTTAATTTCTTTTCATTCGTAAATATTAGTTAGCATTCCATAGAGCAGAATCATCTGTTAAATGTTTGCCGAAAGGCGAATGAGAAGATCAATACGGCTAAGAACAAGTACCAGTATACAGTAAAACATTAAGTGGATTTTTTTTTGGTATAGGGTACTATAGTAGCATCTGGGACTGGTAATTTGGTGTTCAACGATGAAAAAATACATTGGTTTGGTAATTTAAACATCTTTAAGACTAATCCGCTCAAAAAAGTTATCACGTTTGGCTCGGAAGGATTATTCATTCACCAGCGGGTAAATGACTCTAACCAAACTGCGCTTTTAAGTGAACGAATGGTTGCTTTATAGTGCAGGAAGTCAATTCAAAACTCTACTAAAATTCAAAAATGTGTTAATCCATTGAAATCAAGCCAATTCGAATGTTTTTGGGAACATTTGGACCGAAATATCAGACAGCATACAACAACATTGGAAGTTGTTCTGAAAACACTCTACTAGAGGTCCAAAATCACTCCAAGTTTAACAGAATTTGGTGAATTCGATTTAATTTCACTTATCTGTTATTAAGAAATCACAAGAGTTTTCCACAAAATTTTGATTCTATTTATATTGCGAAAATTGCTGAATTTTATATAGTGTTTACTTACTTTTGTGATGTAAGTTTTGACCTTGTTTTGGTTTTTGCGAGCGAGCAGAAAGTAGACCCAATCGGTCGGACTTACGATATTGTAACGGCCGACCGCGTTATTCCGATTTGTACAAGCATTTTACGTGAATTCTACTTCTAATGTCCGACCGAACGCGCCCTTGCGATTTGGGCTTAAGGATAACCTCGTGTGCTCTTTTTTCGATGTGCGACGTAATAACGCGAAATGTGTTCGTCGTCTAGGGCCACCCTAGGAGAGTCAGAGAGTGCTTGATACAAGTTGTGAGAGCAAGAAAATATGACTTAGAGATATTGAAAAGCCAAAAGAACGTATTCGAATTAGAGGGATGTTCGACTGTATATGGAAATACATTTTTCATATGAATATAATATCATATGAATACAATATCTCGTTGGTGCATTCGTATATATCCAATTAAAAAAACTTTATCTCTGTGTCTCTCTACTAGCCTATCATTAACTTTTACTAAGAAGTCTATCGAATCCAATCTGACCATAAGAGTTGGCTTAAAAAATCCCTTTTCTTACAATGATCTTTTCTGTTTTGCAACCCGACATTCTGGAGTTTTTTGAGTATTTTTTTTTGGTTTTCGTTTTCGGAGCACCTAAATAAAAAGAAATCGGTTGAAAACATCTAGACAGCCGTTTGGTTGTTGACTTGTGTTATGATTCATTTTTCATCATCGGATATGAAAAGCTTCACAAATGACTCGATTTCATTGTAATTCAGTAATGCATTTGAGATTTAATATTATTTTCGTCCTTAACTCATGAGCAACACATCAAAACGAGTTTCGTTTTGTGACCAGATATTTGTAATCGGTTCAAAACAGTTTACTTGCAAACAATGTCTAGCTTTATATTATAACAAAAAATGTATAATTCCACTGACACTGCTGATATGCTTATCTTTCGGCTTAGGAATTTCATTGCAAGCTTTTTTTTTTTTCTAAACGAATTAACGACCTAGGTGTGACTCATCTTTCATATCAAAATTATCAGAATAAATGTGAGCCAGGCAAGGAGAATTTTGATAAAGCACATTTGGTGTAAACAGAAAAGGTTTGTTTGAACAAAATGAGTTCTCTTTTTGTCCTCATAATATTGCAAAAATACCTAGGAATTTTTTTATTAGGTTTTCTTGATTTTATAATGCAAACAATTTTCTACTGCCATTGCACCAATTTATGCGTCTGTCAGAAGGAACTCATGCTCATCGTGGCAGCGAATGCTTAGTGGTGTATTTTCTACGTCCGCCGTGTCTCAAAAACTTTAATTTATTCCCAAATTGCCATTCATCTTACTCTAATAGGAACGCAAAACTTTGCCGACTTATAAAACGAAAACTCGGAAACCAGCTGCCACTGCTGGTATCACAGCAGCATTCCTCCAATTTTCTAAGACCTTGTTGAGTGTTTTAAGCTGTAGCTCACTGATTGCTTGGATGATATCGGTCTTAAGCTTAAATCATTTTTGGATTGTTGAATTAACACAGGTCTTTCACTATTCTCCATAAAAAGCAGTCTAAAGGATTCAAATTGGAGCTCCGAGACGGCCAATGAACATCGCCAAGCCAGCTGATAACATGATCTAAGAATTTGGTGCGTAAAAGATGAATTGTGGCATGAGCTGTTTGGTATGGCGTGTAAGGTCTGGCATAACCCAGACGTCATCCAGGTCCATGTCATCAGTTTCAGAAAAAGAAGTCGGTCGATGACCATTGAAAGAAAAATGGTTCAATTAATCGGAAAAAAATGTCTAAACAATTTTAGTATTATTACTAATTTTTTTCGTTAAATACTAAGTTTCAACTTAAATCACAGACAAACTTTTAAATGATAAAGTGTCAATGCTAATACTTTTTCATCATTGACTAATTCAGAAAAAAAATCAATTAATTTTTGGGTTGGTAAGATACATCTTGAGTTCGAATTGCATCCCTTAGGTTAGGTTAGAGTGGCTGGCTGGGTCAACAAAGGCCCAACTACACATTATTATTATTATTATTATTATTAGGCGGCGTAACAGCCCGTTGAGAGCCAGAGCCCAACTACACATAGGCCAGATTATGTCCATTGTGATACCACAATGCGGAGATCCATTCCATTGATGTTGATTTAACTCAGATCGCTCAAACTGTCAAGGAAGTGCTTGCCCAGGTGAGTTCTTCTACGAAGCGCCTAGGCCTCGCATGAACATAAGAGATGGAAGATGGTTTCCTCCTCCTCTTCATCCTAGCAACTTCTGCAAAAGTTATTGGCAGGGACTCCAAGTCTGCTGGCGTGTCTGCCGATGGTGAAGAGTCCCGTAATGACGCCTATAATGACCCTAATCGCCGGTCTGTCCATCCGAAGGACGCAAGTAGCATGTGGGCGGGCGGCCGCCGCGCCATAAAATGATGCGTAATAATTAATTTGTAACACACTTGCAAATTTTTTTCTATAAAGGATAATGATTTTCCTATCTGCGAGCAAAAGATTGTTGCAAAGCAGTTGCTAGTTTCTTAGTTAAAATAGCCACTTTGATTCAAGTTTTCATCGAAAGTGGAATGTCTGGTTGTTGGAAATGATTTTATTTTCCTAATTGAGCTGAAAGTCCCAGCAGCCACGGCTCTATAATTGCAATTTAAATTACCTGTTAATAAATACTAAATAATTATTTTCACAACTAAAATATTTTAATTAATTGTAAATGATGAATAGCCTATTCTTTACTACAAACACCGATTTTTAAGAGCAAATCAAACGTAAAAAAAAGTTAAAGGGCCGACTACTGGCTCCATTACCCTACAAAGTCTGTCATAAAGTATCAGTAATCAAACTGAAAGATTACGCACCCAAAAATGGTTGTCAAGCTGGTCTCATATCCGATGAGCGGTTCATAGTGAGTCCCCCTTTAACCAGAAAAACCCATTTCGACAATAATGAGAAACGCCAAAGAGGTGCAGGCCTACTTAGCGACATAATTCCTTTCTTGCAATGATTATGGGACAAACAACTGTCGCTAGTGTGGTCCTAGTCGAACTGATTGAATCGGTACCGAGACTTCTTTTTAGGGTATCAAAGGAATAACGAAATCCTTATGGAATAACTTTGGTGTCTGTCTGTCGCCTTTTACATATTTGACTATAACTTATAAGTCCTCTGTAGTTAAGGGATGAAATTTGGACTGCAGATGTATCTAGGCAACCCAAAAACAAATCATGCATTTTTTTTCTTCGGGACTTACATAAACACACGAAAAAATGATTTACGCTCAATTTGTATCCGATGTTACTTTTTAGACACACTAGAATAATTTCAGAGACAGACAGAGAAGACATCTCTCATTTTGCGTCAATCTAAACGAAATTAAATCTTTTTGTTTTCATTTTTCAACCAGAATAATCAAGAGAAGATTACAAATGTGTTTTTTCCTACCAACACTTTAAATGCCTAAAAAATATGAACACACCAACAACGTTTAATGTTCTTCTTTCAAGTCTGTTCCTCTGATCGGACCAATTTGTGAAAATTGCACTAAATGGCGTAGACGCAGACGTACACTTCCGCTTTAGTAAACTCGTTGCGAAGGTGATACAGTCAGCCAGTAATGGGCTTCTGAAAATAGCCTTAATCACCATCTAAGTTGCTAGCTAAAAGTGAATTCATAATAAAAAAGAAAAACTAAACGATCCTTCTAATGGGAAAATCAATTTTCCTGAATATTCAATGTTCGTCGTAAGTCGAACAAACTTGTGCCATATCACCGTTGATGCTCCGGTTCAGTCCGTCCAATACATAAACAATGCAAAAAAAAAAGAAAGAAAAAAAAAAAAAAAACTTTTCGCATTAACCAAAGAGCTTGCTTATAAAATATTTAATTTCCTAGAAATACAGCCCTGCTTTGCTTCAATGACTCTTCCACATACACACATTTTGTTGAAATTGTTTGAACCAATAACAATTTCACCCGAAGCCCAGTCGGTTTGGTTTGGTTATCAGTCGTTACAAAAAAAGCGCAGTTTGTGTCGAAAGTTCATTTTCAACACTGAGTATAATATACATTTTGTATTTTCAAAGTGAAGTTATAAATCTAACAGCGATAATCGAAATATCTTTTTTTTGCACAAAGATAAATAAACGCGCGTCTTGTCATCAATTTATTTTCACAGATAAATATTATGTCTCTCGACGATGTCATAAATTAATTTCAAATTGTATACAATAAATATTTTAAGAGACTGGTTCCTATGACCGACGACTGTTATGATTCACGCCTGGTGGTTAGGGACAGGCTTTGTGTGTGTTTAAAAAAAAAAAAACAGATCATTGTTTTCCCGGCTGATTACGCAAATGTTTATTTCTTTTTAGTCGAATTATAGCGTCACCGGGGTTGAACTATGCTGTCATCTGGTAGATAATTTATTATTTGAGTGTGCATCTCATTCTCGCTGACTCTTTGGGGGTGATGAGAAATTGATCGTGACGCTGCATCTGAAGTGCAATCAACTGCAATTTAAGCCTTGTTTGTTGCTCGTAATTAATAGGGCGAAAAGAGATTTTATACCCGGCTGTTTTTTTTTTTTTTTTTTTGCAATTGACTTACGTTAAATTGTCTTTGAGAGCCCCTCGTGTTGGTCGAGGAGGGTGCGAGATTGTGGTTTTGTGTGTGGGAGCGATAACAAAAGCATTAAGAGTCAGTCTTTCTGAACATTTTGAGTGGAAAGAGACTGTGTTTTGTTCGAAAGTACGCTGCACTTGCTTATTTGTGAATGAGAAATTGTCTAAAAAAAAAAAACAGTTGTGTTGTTACTTAATTTGGCGTGATGGTGATTCATTTCTTGCAAGTCTTCGATGAATAAATAGAAATTAAGAGTTTAAATGATGCAGGCATCACATGTAAATTTGAAAAACAATTAAAGTGAAGTATCCTGAAGTCTTTAAAATAAGGTTGGTTAAAAAATTATTATGTTTTTGTCACAATTTTTTAAGTAAGTGGATAATATAAATAAAGTGAGCTCTCGATAGTTTGAATTTTACCAGACCGGGGAAAAACTTGGAATTACAGGTTAAGTTAACCTCAATAAAATCATCGACGCAATTTACATTTTGTAGTGGCATTGCCATCAGTTACATTTCTGATTTTTAGTGCCCATTCGATTACCTTTAGATTTCTTCATGCACTGATTAGCGCATCACGTGCGATTCCGTCGGGAAGGCGACCGTTCGGCAGATGAGATGGTTGGACCATGTCTAAAAGTTACGCGTACTTACTGATGAGTTAGAGTCGAAAAAGAAATAATTTTCACATAAATTTTCGAGATATTAACGATTTAAGTCAAATCTGCTAAAAAGTTTCTGCTAAAAACGATGAACTGACGACAGTCTCAGCGTCGCTTGCGGGCATTTCAACCTTTAAGTGCGCCAAAGCAATTTTTAAATCTTCGGCGTGAGAGTGAAACTCACACTCGACCTTGTTAGGGTTTCGTTCCAAAGGAATAACGAAACCCTTATAGATTCACTTATGTGTCCGTCTCTATTTTGTCTGTCTGTCTGTCGCCTTTACATATTTGCTAATAACTTCTGAGGCCTCTGTAGTTAAGGGATGAAATTTGGAATGGGTATGTATCTTGGCAACCCAAAAATAAATCAGGAATTTTTTCCGGAATTAGTCGTATATTAAAGAAAAAGTTAGTACTGAAACTAACCTTTGAAAAAAATTTTATTAACTTTTGTGGTCAATATGGGTGTCATTGGAAAGGGGGCGGGGCGGAGATTACAAAAATGTCTGTCTGTCTGTCACTAAGCCTTATCTTAGGTACCTGGTGAACCACCTGGAATTAAGAAATGAAATTTACACAGAAGGTGTGCTTCACTTGCCCAAAGAAAGTTCCGAAAAAAAGTTTGAAGAAAGTCACTTATTAACGAAAAAGTTAGTACTAATACTAAAATCAAAAAATAGTTTTTTTTTCTTAGATACTTGATATGGGTATCGTTAGAAAGAGAATTATAGCAAGATCAAAAAGTTGTACTACAATTAGCATCTTAGTCTTATTGGTAAGAAGTTATAAGCCCGCAAACTTCAAAAAACCGACTGGTGTACCATGTCCCATACCTTATTTTCTAAAATAATGGGCCAAAAAATCTGAAAAAAATTGGAGTTATGGGGCAACTCATCGCAATATTGCAAATATATCCAGAAATCTCTTATGATTTTTTATTTGTACTAAAATTAATTAATAACTAATTTTTTTAATTTTTTTTCTTAACGGAATTCATTGAGTTAGGTATCGTTGGATAGGTCTCGTAAAATAAAATACAGTTTTCATTTTGAGGTTTTTGTTCCGAGGCTCGGTTTTCGAGATATTAAGCTTTAAGTGCGAAAAAAAAAGCGTCCCCCCCCCTCGCATTTCCACACCCGCGGGTCTAAAAATCTGAATAAAATCTAGAATGTAGGTCTCGACGTAATCTTTAGTTTAAATTTAGTTCGAGCATCTTGGCTCAAACAGTTTTCGAGTTATTGGCCAAAAACCAAAAAACAATGACGTACGAATTTTTAAGATCCGAAAACTCCATTTTGTAGATCGCATCAATAGAATCAAAAAATGTTATACAAAAAAAATTTTATTTTCACACAATATTTAGAAATATTAACGATTTAAGTTATGTGAGCATTTTGCTAAAAAAGGGCAACTAGTGATTATCACACACACACAAAGTTTTCTACGCGTTTCCGCGTTATATCAAGAAAGACAATAGAATTTCGAAGCGGCGTTGGTGGAGTGGTTATAGCGCTCGCGCTCTGGTCTGAGGGTCCCGGGTTCAATCCTCGACTTGTCCGATTTGGCTTTTTTTGCTTTTTATTTTTTTTTCTTCTCCGAAGAGGGTTTCTCGAATATTTTGTATGACAGTTTTCTTCTCTCTCAGTTCTCTTAAAAGAACAAAGCGAAGCAAAGAAATGATTGATCGTAATAGCTTTGTTGTTGTAATTTTTTTGAAGAAAATAAGAGAATCAGTTATTTGTAGGTGTATGTGTGTTCAGACCATTTCCTGATTTGCTCTTTTCTATTGGTTGCGATTTATATAAATATGCTGTTGGAAAGATTTTATGTTTTGTCTCTGAATAAAAGTGAACATAAAAAATTCTAAGGAAAAAAAAACAAAATAAATCCTAGTGCAAAATTTGAATTTTTTTTTGAATTTCAAACACGAGTACTTGATTTGTTAATTTCTTGGATGTTTGTGACTACCACATTAGTGTTCTAGACGATTAAGTGGCTATTTTTTATTGCCGAATACGTTATGATTCGAGTTGCTGAGCTGCTTGGTAAGCTAACTTTCATGAACTGCTGATTAATTGCTTCAATGGAGTAGCTTGAGACCATTTCCTTTAAGTTCACTAAATCAATTTTTACACGGTTGGCACGATCAGCAAATGAGAACGACTTTTCTTTTGTTTAGCTTTATTCGAAAACGGCAGGTAGCCGTAGTTAGTTGCTTTAACTTAAATTATGTCCTTACTTCTAATCTGTTGACGAAAGAACGAAACCCTCGGTGCGTGAGTTAAACTCACACTTGACCGGTTTTTTTATTTTTTAAATGTTTGTAATGTTTAAATGTAATGTTTAAATTAAATGTCGTGTAATGTTTACAATGCATTTTATTTTAGTTATGCAGTCAAACTTTTTTATAACGAATCTTCACAGGGTCAAAGAAATAGCTTCGTTGTAAACTAGTTTTACACAAAATTTATTATATAGAAAAATTGTTTTATCCCCAATCAGTTTCTTAAAGAGGCAGATGGATCGATCCCTAATATCGCCTCGTCCAGCCCTAGTTTGGATCGAGAAGGGTAAATTACTTCCCTGTTTATCTGAACCCATTTTAACATTGCTTTCACATCACCGTATTTTGTTTTTTCTATGTTCTTTGGGTTCTGTTTGAACTTGCTACGGAGAACTTTAAAATTTGTATCTAGCTCTTTAAAATTTACTAAATGAAACAACAAATTTCTTGTAAGCATATTTTTTCTTTTCTCCCCTTTTAACTTCTTCAATAGCTGACAATTTTTCGACAACGTACTTACGTTTCACGAACTTGGTGGAAACTCATACGATTGACCTGTTGATATGCGTAAAAATAAACACAATGAGTGCCTTTTTAAAATTAGGAACAGAGAATTGTAGCAAGCGTTGTTTTCAAATTTGTCATTCCGTTATCAAGAAGCACTTTTTTTATCAGCGAAAAAATGAATTCCTTATGCTATAGAGAACCTAATTCATATGGAACAAAATCAAATTCGGTATAAAAGAGAACGTTCGTTATAAAGAAGTTTGGCTGCCAGTAGTAGGCTACTTAACTTTTTTACTTGCTCTTAAAAATCGGTATTTGTAGTAAAAAATAGGTTATTCACCATTTCCAATTAATTAAAATGTTTTAATTATGAAAATAAAGTCATTTTTACGGTATTTTTTACCGAAAACAAATTGTGTGGTTAAATGTAAATGAAAACGTCATTTTTGAGTAGTCGGCCTCCTTTACTTCAGAAGTCAGTCGGTCAAGTATTCAGTAATCTTCCCCTGTTTTTGCATCCCGAAAACAAAACAAAAACAAACAAAAATTTTTTTAATATAAAATTTTGACGGTCGACTTAACAAAACACCTGTCTCCTAAAGCTGAATTTTCAGTAGTCGGCCAGGGCGGCCGACCTCAGAAGAATTATTAAAAAAGTAGAGGGTCTTACTTAACCCTCTACTGCACACAACATTGTCTAATTTTTTCCATAAACTCTTTTGTTTATTTGCATCTCGATTATTCAAATAAAAAAAACTCCAATTAATTTAAAGTTTCAAACGATATTTTCCAGCAGCAGCTGTAAATGTTTAGAAGTTAAAGTTGCAGCTCCTTAACCCTAACAAGACTGTTAGGTGCACATCTTCACATGTCCACAGAGAGCAGCAAACAACAAACAGATGTTCTTAGGTCCCAAAAAACTGTTCTTAACCAAACTATGTTCCCCTTCCTAGTCCTCAGTCAAAATTCCATGCGATTTGGCATCAGTAACTGACAGTGATAAACAAGAGGTTTTGCTAAAGCATTAATTTCGCCACAAACTCAACATCGACAGACATTTAAATATAAACTGTCGATTTTGGTTGAAGAGAAACAAATCTCATTCGAAACTATTTCACGGGTATGCTTTTGTGTTTTACAACTAAAAATACATGTATTGACAAATTGAAACAAATTTCGTGCCAGACCCCCGTTCAGAATAAACATTTATTATTTTTTTTTTTTTTTCGATTTTCCAGTCTACCGACAGCCAGTCAGCCGTTCAAATTGGATTTGTTTTTTGTTTTTTTCGCTTTACAAATTTCGGCAACAATTAGAGATGGAGAAAAAAATGTATCTCTATTTTTATTTCATAGTGTTCCATGCTGTTTTGTTTCTTTCTGTTTGTACTTACCCCGTGACGTCCTATCGTTTGCAACCATGCAGCGCTACTTCACATATGCTCTCTGCTGGCATGTTATCAAACTGCATATCCGTTTCAGTTATGAGAAACTCTATCGCCTTGAAGATACATTGACTCTTGGCACTTTTTTTCCGTTCATGTCGTGAGTTGCAGGGTTACTCTTGGATATCGCATAATGAACAGAACAGACAAAAATATTCTTTTAACTAACGCCTAAAATGAGCAACAAGTTTTGTATTCTCTGATTGCCTAATCATTTCAAGTGACGTAACTTTGTTTTTTTTTTCTTGATCTGCCGGTTGTCGTTGTCGTTGTCGATCGTCCGGGTTGGTTATGTTCTCATTGAGAAGAGTTTTTTTTTTGTTGTTGGTAACCTGAGCAGGTTCCACTAATTTGTAAAGAGACTTTTAGTTAATCGGCTGTCCGGTGGGTGAGTACATGAAGAGGGGCTGGGCTGCATTTTTTCTCTCTCTCGTTGATCGACATGGAATGATTTAGTGATTTCCTGGTTCGGCTTTGAGATTCTCCACACATTCATATGCGGTAGTGTTCGGTGTGTTTGGTGTTTGGTTTACCTTCAGTTGGAATGACTAATGCTTTCTCTATTATTATACGATGTATACGTAGTTAGTGATTGTGTGTTTTCAATGTAAATTGACGAATCGCTCGTTGTTTTTTAGTTGATTTTTTTTGGTACACAGACAGAAATGTGAAACTTTTAACGTGACTAACACGCATTCAATTTACGCAAATTTATTCATTTTTTTTCTTTGCTCAGAACATGGTATTGCATGAATTCTTTCTGTCAAGCGGGCAGATCACAAAAATCGCAGAGCCCTTTCGTAAATTATATTTCTTGTTTTGGCCGAAGTTGCGGCATACCTACAGGAAAACATCATACATATAAGTGTCCGTGGGAGTTCACACCTTGTTCACACCTTTTCGTTTAATAATTTGCTGAAAGCCCTGGTAGTTAGAGTAGTTTAACAAACTATTGATACTATAATTTAGTTATATCGCGCCCTATCCGCCAAATTATCGTAAGCGACATTTTAAGCAAAATTGAGTTAATGAGGTTTGGTAGTTTATTTGCTTGTGGGTTTCATTGCATCATTGGTTGGACCTCAGAATAGTAAAAAAAAAAAACATGTATAAACTCTGGTTAATAAACCAAAACTGGTAATTTAATTCGGATGTGTTAAAATTAAAAAAAAATAATAATTATATCTAAAAAATTGAGACATTTTTAATTGTGTCTTTCTGAACGCAAAGTTGCTTTTATCGAGGAGTTGCACGTATCGAGGGTTGCTTTTATTGGGGTTGTACTGTAGTTTAAAAAAATAAATATTGTTTAATTTGATGGAATTGTTGAAATACGCGGAATCAATACATTTCCACATTCAAATTTTCCTTTAAAATCATTGCTTCCAAAATTACTAAACGTCAGCATTGATGCTGCATTTGGATTCTTCGCACATTTTTCTCTTAACTAAAAACTGCTCACATTTAAAGGCGATTTAAAAAGACTCGTTTGTGTTCTGCTTGCACGTCACACACACTGTCGTCGATTTATAGTGACTCCCAATATCGATCACACCAATACCCTATATATAGCCAATATCTTAAGTAACCACCCCAAGCCCATTAAATTGCTTGCATTTCAATCAAAATATAGAACACTATGTTTTTACAGGCCTTTGATAGTATACTTTCGTAGGTGGTTACGGAGGCAATGCACGCCGATGAGATCTACAGGCAACTCGATCTTCCGCCGCCAATCCTGACTCATCTGAAGGCATGTCTAATGGTTGTGCTAGTGCCAGCAGCAACAGCACTTATTTTTGTATGGACAGCGAAATGAAAAGAAAGTTAGCTTACCCTTACGAAACAATCTACTACTATTTATCTCGTAGTGATAGACTATTTCGGGCGCCGTGGCTTAATCGTTAGTGCGTCGGACTGTTAAGCAAGAGTACCTGGGTTCGTATCCGGCTCGGGGAAATAACACCAAAAACATTTTTCACGGCCCCACCTCCAGCGAACGACTGACAACCCTCCTGGAGTACATCTGTCATGGAAAGCTTTCGCAATTCGCCGTTCGGAACCGGCATTAAACAGTAGGTCCCCTCCACATGTGTCAAAATTATAACGCGCACAGCACAGTGGAGGCGCTAAGAAGCTAGGCTCTGGCCCTGTATGGGCTGTTACGCCGATTATTTATTTTTTTATTTATTTGATCGACTATTTCATCTTGTATGTAATTCATTCATTCGGAGACAATGAAGGAAGCTTTGTCTTGGCTAAGACACAATGTGGTATACAAGGGGGATATCATCATTTGGTCAGACAGTCAGCCCACAATTAAATCCCTTGCCTTCGTCACTTTTACCACTAAGACTGCACTAAAGTGCTGGACAAGACGGCCCAGCACTTCAATATTCACCGCATATGGGTGCCTGGCCACAGTGACATTCCGTGAATATGCTAAGCTGACGCACTCGCTAGGTATGTGACCACAATTCCACTACAATGCCGAAGAGAATTACCGGCCATGCCTAGCTCCAACCAGATGGGCTGTAAGCCTTCATGCTTTAAGATTACAAATCAAGAGGCTCACTGGATGCTAAACGCACTGAATGCTTCCTTGTTGTGTTATCCAATGGGCCTAATCTGGCCTAAGTGTGACTGTGGGCTTCTGTTGTCAGCCACTCCTACCCAACCTAACTTATCATAAATTTGTGTTTTTTTTTTCTTTTCTTTTTCCTTCCAATTTGCATTGGAATCATTTAATCTGAGTAAATAATATTTTAGAAGTAAGGCTAACAAAAAATAAAACACATCTCTCTACAAAAAAAATAAATAAAACAGGGCTCTGGCCCTGTTCGGCTGTTACGCCGAATATTTATTTTTTATTTTTTTATACACATGTATTATAAGATAAATTGGTAATGGCGAAGATGGTAAAGATGTAATGTATAATGAGTTACAATCAAAGAAAAAGAAGCATTAACAAAAACTAGTCTAAATACACTTTCCTTTCTAGTCTGGAATAAATATCCGCACACTTTTGGTGACATAACATAACCAAGGAAAAAAGAAATTGTTTTTTTTTTAATTTTAATAGAAAGTACGATCTTTTGATTGAACTCTGGGAATATTTTGCGATAAACACTTTCCATGGCTATCATATTTGCATATTTTTTTTTTCTTACACAGAAGCGAGATTTCTTTAGCTGGTTAAATTTGTTTGTGATATTTATGACTTTTAGAATTGTTTTGTAGTTTGATTTTTTGTTTACGTATCAGAAATGACTACGCGCACAACACAGTGGATGCGGAAAAAAGCTAGGCTGTAGCACTCGACGGGCTACTACGCCACCCAATTTATGTAATTAAATTTAGGACGAAACTAAATTCTCTATAAAAATCTATATTTTTATACCTTATACGGTTTGTAATTGGATGAGTAATCTGTACATCTCTAGATGTATTTGACAGAAATTCACAATTAGTTGTTTTAAGTCATTCCGCGGACAAGCAGTTTTTCTTTAAAGGGAGCTGTAAGACAGTCACACTTATTTAACACATTCACGACGGCACGAGCTGAACTGCCTTATTGGGCGATGCGTACTACAGGTAAAACGTTTTAGTGGCAACTGGCCCATTTATTATTTTTTTTATAATAGAATTGCAATCGCCGGAAGGCACCCATCCTTGGCGTATATACAGTGGCGTGCAAAAATGGATACTGGATGGATAATGGATACATACTCGGCGGTCGTATGTTTTTTTCTAAATAAAAAACCTCCCGCTTGACCGATTTGAATAATTAAAAAGTTAAAGATTGTTCATGCCCATAGTTTATGAAAAATTCGCATACAAACTCAAAATTTTAATGAGCAATAACAGAAAAAAAAAGTGTAAATAATTTTTTTTTTCATAACTGTAAGTCGCAGAGCTAATTAGGCCTGGCCGTTAATGCTCAAGTTCATTCTGAGTCGAACACAAAAAACAGAATGGTCCTATGTCTTCTAGTTTTGGTAATGAAGTAAGGAAACAAATAACAAAAATCATTCAAATCGGTCAAGCGACCGCCGAGTATGTATCCATTTTTGCACGTCACTGTATATACCAAAGGATTAGTCCCCATTCCAACAATCTCAATGAGACTTAAATTACAATTCAATACAATTTGGCTAAATAGACATTCTAGGTAACATTTAAAACGTGCACACCACAATATTTAGGCATTTGTTTTTACGAAGGTTTTTAAAAAAAATCCTAAGTGTGAACTGAAGGTGGCAATTTATTGTATAGCTAGCCAAAAACTTAATCTAAATTATAAGCTAACAGAAGAATTTAACCTAAGAACTAGGGATAGGGCAGGGTGAACAACGGACTCGACCTTTACACTGCGTTTATGGTCAAGCGAATTCGCGTCGCGCAATGCGATGACATTCGCGTGATTTCAAGCGATGGCATTATTGACATATTAAAGTCGCTTTTCGCAAATTCGCTCCGCCATAAACACCTTCATATGTAAACATGTAATTGATCGCTGTTAGCGAATCAGTTTGAAATGCGCGACGCGACCACAAACGCAGCCTAAAGCGGCCCATACACAATTCGATTCGAGTGTAAACTGAGTTATCAACTGAGTTGATAGTTGGCCACACACTACATCAATTGCATTGAAAATCTGCCAATTTAAAAATAATTTTTCACTTTCACACTGAACAAAACTCGTTTACAAACGATTTCACAATGAATGTCTACCGCAATCTCTTAAATTTGACAGCTTGTCGATGAACTTGCCTACATACGATTCAATTGAGTTGAAAGACTTGCCAGTCAACTTCGAAAAATCAAAATCTTTTGATTTTTCGCCAACCGTCAAATCGATCAATTGACGAAGCCACACACGGGTTGATTTCACTGTGATTTGACTGAGTTGATGATTGAATTGAATCGTGTATGAGCTGCTTTATAGGGCCCTTAGATGCAACACAGTTTTGAACACGGTGTTGTGTCGCCTTTCGCCACAAACATAACACATGTGTGCACACATCATTTGATCCTCGGTCCTCGGTAGACATTCATTGGGGAATCGTGTGTAAACGTGTTAAAGTGGAAAATTATATATAAACTGGCAGGTTTTCAATTCAATTGATGTAGTGTGTGGTCAACCATCAATTGAGTTGACAACTCAGTTTACAATCGAATTGAATCGTGTATGGGCTACTTAAGACACTGCTTCGTCTTCCAGACTTGGGTGGCAGCATGCCTGGGACCGTCAACGTTCGAAGGCGGCATTAGCTCAGACCAAAATCAAAGTTAAGAGCGGAATTGGAGAATGAGGTTAGAACGCATTGGATTATGCTATTAGACGTCAGTTACTGTACTTTTGCGCAAACATACGCCGCATGTGCAGGTCTGAACATGCAAAATTCCACTCCGCCAGAAAAAGTGCGAGGTTAGCTCGTACGCCGCTTCACGAAAGTAATGCGAACCGGCCCCGGCGTGACGGTGTTAAAAAAAATATATGATTAATTTTTTGATTGCTTAGGTACACGTTGTGGACGCTGCGCCGTGGTTTGAATGGTTAGCGCATCGGTGTGTAGCGCGTCGGGTTCGAATCTAGCCCGGAGAAAGAACACCACAAACAATTTTCACAGCCCCGACCCACCACAACGACTGACAATTCTCCTGGAGTACTTCTGTCATTGAAAGCTTTCGCAATTCGGCGTACGAAATTGGCACTGGTTTCTTCCGCAACAGAGTGCAGCCGCGAAAAAGCTAAGCTCTGACACTGTATGGGGTATAACGCAGATTATTTATCTTCGGTCCAAATTTCATCCCTTAACTAAGAGGGACTCAAAAGTAATAAGCGTTTTTATGAGCCAGGCAGACAGACGGACACCGAAGTGAAATCGGTCATATATCTTAATTAAAATTCACTCCATCTGAAGCTATTTACCAATAGGATATTCTGATATATTTGCGTCTATAAGGGTTTTGTTGTTTCCTTTGGAACGACACTCTTAAAATAAAACTAAATCTGCGTGGCAACCATTTTTTTTTTTAAGTAAATTTACTGACTAGTCCTGATTCACAAAAAGGTTCCTTAAGAATATTATTCAAGGATTTCTACTGCATTAGATTCACACAGCATCACATGTATCTGTAAATTGGTTGATGTATATATACTGTTGGGTCTTTCTAGATGGGTGTTACCCTAAAGTAATGGACGGGTTAGTGATCCCATAGGAAGTCATTGGTGTGTGCTTTTTTACGCAAGTAATGCACTTTAATGCATTTTCTTTTGGCTTTGTTGCGAATATAAAGGATTCCATTTTGATCGTTTTGTCGTATGGTTATTTTTATACATCAAGAGTTTTAAAAGCCTGGGCGTCTTTTGGATTCGGAAGAGATATTGTTATTTCTGAGATAAAAAAAAAACAACAAATCTCTTTGACTTCAACTAGGTAAACAACACGTGTTGTGATAGGTAAATTAAAATCAAAAGTGCAATTTTCTTTGTGAAAAGGACAGAATGGTTGAAAGGGATAAAAAAAAAACATCCAAATGTGGACATTGTTTCTAATCTTTAAAAGGGAATTAAATCAGTACAGTAGCCTGAATAAGGGTTGATGGGTATGACAGTACTTTGACCCTGTTGAATCTGTTGAACCTCTGGTTGAGTTTATGCACGTGTTCATTTACATTGATGCCTATGATATGATATATCCACGATACACAGTGAGGCAGAATACCCTTGAAATTGAGTCAACCGATAAAGATAAGAACTAGAAATTTGATACAGTTATTCAAATGAGACCCATACACTCAAACTTTTTAGGAGTTAAAGGAGTTTCCTAACACTGTCAGTGTTCTTTTATATTATCAAAGAAAAATTGTACAGTACTTAAGAGATATAAGAAAAACTGATTTAAGAAAAAAACGCTTAAAAGAAACAAGGAACAATGCACCATGTCCTTTCCCATACTAGGCTAGAGTGGCTGGTTGGGGCATCCGAGGCCCGCAGCCACACTTAGTTTCCCATACTAACTACCACTAAATAAAACTGATAGAAGAAAAACGTTGATAAGAAATTATATCTAAAATTATATGAACAATAATACGCTTATAAGAAATTGTAACTTGAACAAATCATATTATTTTATGCTGTATGAAACCTCAAAAAACATAGCTAGAAAGATTCGTTTTATACTGTATCCACAACACCTCTTCAAACTTAATAAAAGATGTTGCCACTAACGAGTTAAATCTTTCATGCCCAGTGTTGTTTGCGCACAACATGAGCTTCCTGAACTCAGAACTAAAAAAACTATTGCCGCAGTCAAAACAAAAGATTTGTTAGGTTCCTGTTAAAACTATTTTAATCCATTTAATTCTACTTCAGGCATTTATTGGTGCAATAAGAGTATAGGTATACATATTCGGAATCCACTACTTTAGTTTTGGTGCAGGGCAATGTTAAAAAAAGTTACATTTCAACAGATTTCATAACTTGTTTTAAAATCCTAAAAGCATTCTGAAATTAATTCGATTGTACGTATGTATTTTAAAAATTAAAAAGAGACTTTCAGTTCAAATGTATGCTTTTGAATACGATGCAATTTTAGGTAGGAACAACATTTTGTATATCCTTATCCTTTGACTTAATTGAAACCTCATAAACTAGATTTTAGCAAAAAATATTTTCTTTGGTTTGGAATAAGGTGCGGTCATGAAAGGTTTAAATGATATGGCAATTGGTTTTAATAGTTTTTTTCATTTGGTTCGCAAACTCTGCATCTCTTGTTAGAAATTATTTTTTTTACGCCTTTGTTCTTTTATAAAATAACTATTTTCTTATTTCCGTTTCTCTCATAAAAGGAAAAGTGGTTAAAAGAAAAAGATTCTTTGCAATTTTAGTTTGTCTTATATCCGAAATTTTATTTTTTCGTGAAAAACATATCAGTTGAACTGCACATGAACAGTTTAGATTATTGTTTTCATTGTAGAAGTCTACATATTAAAACAAATTTAATTTTTGACACGAAAAACAAAAGATTTTCTTATTTACTTGCTTACCGTGTAAGTTCTGTTTAAACTTGCTACGGAAAACTTCAAATTTTTTTTTCTTTAAAATTGTAGAATTGTAAATGAAACACCAAATTTCTTGTCAGCATATTTTTTCTTTTCTCCCCTTTTAACTTCTTTAATAGTTGTCAATTTTTCTGAAAGTGAAATTGCATGGCGCATACTTACGTTTCACGAACTTGAAATGGTGGAAAGTCATACGATTGACCCGTTGAAATGCGTAAAAATAAACACGAGAAGTGCCTTTTTAAAGTTAGGAACAGAAAATCGTAGCAAGCTTTGTTTTCAAATTTGTCATTGCGTTATAAACACAAATGAGCCAATACAGGTACACAACTTCTACTTCTCATGCCCTTTGATTTTATTTGACATCGTTTTTTTTAAAACATTTTGTGTCTGTGAATACGTGTGGGAGCTTTGAACAACAAATCAAACAAATGTGCATGAAAATGATGATCTAGTGTTCGATGATTCCTGAATTAGTGTGAAAATGATTCCTGTATTTCAGCTACATTCGTGAGTTATTGTCAAATTCATCGATTGATAAGGGGAAATAGCAGTTGCTCAGGTCTGTGGTTATATATGGTTATAATAATATATATAAATTCGGTATAGAGAGAATTACAATATAAGGAAGCTCGTTATAAAGAAGTTTAAAAAAGTTTTGAGTTAGAATTATAATAATAAGAACGGCATCATTGCATTTGAGTGCGGGTTGTGAAGCTCTACTGTCGCAGAGTTCATTATTGCCTCGTTGTCGTTTGTGATTTTTGGGTTATTTCACATTCAATATACATTCAAAGATTTCGCAAGGAACTAATCAATTTGTTTTCTCTTTCTCGTTTCAGTTTAACTGTCCTCACTTTTCGATCATTAATCGCAAACAAACGCACAGCTTCATTGATTTTTTTCTTTGCTTTTAATTTAATTATTTTTTTCTTATTTTAAATATATTTTTTTAAATTTATTAATAAAATTTCACTTTTCTTACATTAGTTAAATTAGATAGAAAAAAAAAAATAATAAAATAAAAAGGAAAAAGAAAAAAATTAAGCTCCAAACGGTGAGGGAAAACATAAAAGAAAAAGTGGTAAAGGCTTCCTTAAAAGAGAACACAAAAATTATAAAAAGAAAAACAACAACAAAAATAACAAGGTGCGCCAACATAAAAATTAGCTAAAACGAGAGCTGTCGGTTGACATAAAAACGAAAAACATTTAAGGTAAGTACTGGATCCTAAAATAAAGATTAAATTTTATAAGAGGCGAATGTCGAAGGAGGGTTGTAATTAATTTTGAAGGCTTTTAATTAAGTTAAAGAAGGATATAAAATGAAAACAAAAAAACAAACCGATCAAGTGGAATTTACAATCACGCACCGAGGGTTCCTTGCCATTTGAGTCCTATCCCTACTTAAAAAGTCTTGCTGATTTATTATTTCTTAATCTACTGTTGTCTGAAGCAGAACTCCTTCAACGATTTCACTTGCATAAAACTATGCGAAGAGTTTTCTCGCTTCACTGTGCGTACGGCCTTAGAATCATACTCTTAAGAGAGAATATTCAGAGCTAAGCATGGAACAGATTACTCTAGCTTCAAGGGGACTGCCGCCGGAGTACCGCAAGAGAGTGTCCTTGGACCTACTCCTCGAATTGAGGGTACAATACTAGCTACGTTCGCGGACGATACGGCAATTCCAGCTACAGAAAATAACGTCAAGCGCGAAGCTCTGGCGTTTTGCTTCAAATGAGACCAAATCCAGCAAATCCAAACGGAACGAACTTGAGAACATACTCGTATATAGAGATATGTACTGGCTGCACGGACGATATTCCATACATTGTAACCAACTGCTTATATATAATATATAAGCAAGTGCTAAAGCCTATTTGGATGTACGGTATATAACTCTGGGGTTGTACCAAAGCAAGTAACAGAGGTCTTATTCAAACATTCCAAAACAAAGTAATAATAAGCTCCTTGGTATCTTCGTAACGATGATATACAAAGAGATCTTGGGATTGCAAGCGTGAACTTAAAAACCTTTGCTATGAAGCTGCAAACTCGACTTCACGGGCATTGTAATCGTGCCATAACCCAAACATTCTATGCGAGAAACTTCGTGTGTCGACTCCAATGAACAAAACCGCTGGATATAGCGTAATGAGTGACAACAGCTCTTTCGGTTCCAGCAGGCAATTTTACCAAAAATTGACTTGCCATACGCAAAAATACCAGAAAATGGATGGATGGGTGTGTTTAGTCAGAACAAATCTGACACTACTATGGGTACAGGCGAGTCATAGTGTCTTCTGAAGAGCCACACCAAATCTAAAAAAAAAATATTTGTGCGATTTCATCACCCCCTAAAAAGCAACTCATCCGATGAGCGGATACGATCGCTTTTCAGCTCAGTATTAAGTTCAATTCAGTTGAAATGAATGCAATTCTAGTCGATTTGTCGGTCTCTACAGAATTGTGCAGAGAGATTTATTTTACGACCTCAAACAGTGAACTGAAAATAGAATTTTATGATCCTTTCATCGGCGTTCATAAAACTGCATTTTTTTTTTACGAATTTCAAAATTCGCTTAATGGTTCTTAGCCAATTATTCCGCACTGCTCGAAATAATTTTCATGGAGAAAAAATACATCAAAGCAAATTTTGTTCGCTACTTTGGTGTGGCTGGAGGTCTTCCTGTTTTCCAATTTCGAAACCTAATTTTTTTTTTGGCAAAATTTAAAACAATTAAATCAAATTTTATACAAAATCACTGCGGATCTAGTGCAACTATCGACGAATGATCGTAATTTATAAATTTATTTATTTTGTTTTCCAATTATAACGAAAATAAATTCTATTTAAATTAACGACGTCTTCACCTTGTTATTGTTATTAACTAGTTGCATCCGCGTCGGCTTAGAAATATACAATTTACAGCTAAAAAAATATTTCTGACCATTATCTTTATTTAAAAACTTGTTAGTACATTGTTAGGAGCTATTATTGGAATGCTGAGGTAGTGCTTTAAAAATAACCATTATTGCTCTTCGTTACATTGGAATTCGAGATTGCGATGTAAGTTTAAATAAAAAAAAATTCTTGTCGTACATCGAATTACTGTTATAATAGAATTTAATTGAATATTTAAAATTACTTTAAGCGAGAATGAACCATTTCGCAGTTCTTTCAAATTCCTTTTTTTGTTGTTTTAATGGCAATCGTCTTTAAGCAATAGGAAAAGAGTAAACAAAACAAGCAAGAGTTTAACTTTCACCGGATTTAAGAAGAGAATAAGTCTTAGAATTTCAAATATATTGAAGAGGAAGTTCCGATGTCCAAAGACAATCAAGAAGTCTTCTTCCTCCCTATTGCTGCCCTATTACCGAGCAAGTTATTTACCTTTGCCGCCTTTGCTATTTTAAACAAACGAACTTTTGTAATTAATCGAAATTATTGAAGACCAAGTTTCTCAATATTAAGTTAAATACAAACTTTTCCTTTAATCTACGACTAAGTCGAAAAATCAATTTCTTTGAATTGTGTAAATACATTTTCAGTTCAAATTGCCTTTAACTACAAACGCCATAAGATATTTTCTTAAAGACGACATCGATCTAATTAAACAAGGACCCAGTTGTCCTTTTCAAAAAGAGGAACCCTTAAAAGGAGGCAGTGTTAAGAGAAGAGAAGGAAAATAAAGCAGTAGCTTACTTCGAAATTGTTTTACTTTATTAATCGACATAAAATTTTCGTCGGAAATTGCTTCCTACGTAAGTAAAACAGGAGTGAATTGTAGTGCGTAGGTTTTTAATGCGAGAAGATTTTATTACCTTTTTGAAATGTCAGGGGGTTGGTTATTTGAATACCATTCATTCATTAATCCGCCAAAAAATTATTGGATAATAAATTTCACTTCACAATTTGCCCTTTTGCTTTGTTTGACCCTTTTTCTTTGGGATTTGAATTATTTTTGGTTTTGATGTATTTTTACGTGGATTTTTTTTATGAAAGTTGAAAAATAATGAATCGTGTTAAGTGTCTTGCTGAACAGTTTGACTTTAGTGAATTTTAATTGACGTCAACGCATATGCAGTGTTAAATTTTCTTTAGTCGCGGATCATTATTCGTAGAAGAATACAATTTATATTTTATAAATTGTTAATAGAAAAGAAGAAGAAATATCAAATAAATCTGAAATCTAATCGAAACAAATACCCAACAGAATCTAATACAGTCTTGCGAGGCTATTCAAATCCATAAATCCTTAGTCTGCGCTTACGGTCAAGCGAATTCGCGTCTCTTTCAGGTGATTTCAAGCGATGGCATAGCTAGTGAATCCGCTAGCGATTGAGTTTTTATGGCGGTGAAACTCGCCAGTCTCATCTTTTACTTCAAGACCATGAAGTGATAGATGGCAAAAAGTTCCAGCTGTTAAAATAAACCCATTTATTTGAATTTGTTGTAGCACTGCCAGACGCTTTTCATCTGCTTTTTGCAGATGACGTAGTTATCATCGCGTCCTCTCAGACGGAACTCCAGCCTGCGCTAGATAGGTTTGTGGCTGTTTGTATGTATCCGATGCTGGGATGAGGGTTAATGTGGACAAATCTGAGGTTATGGCTATTTTCAGAACGCCTGTTCAATGCACTCTGCATGTTAGTGGAGTCCCATTAAAACAGGTGGAGAGGTTCAAATATATCGGAGTTGTTTTCACAAGTGATGGGAGGAGCAATACTGAGCTTTCCTGTAGGAATTGCCGAGTTGGGTCAATTTTGAAACAGCTTGAAGGATCTGTAATCAAGAAGGCCGAGATTGGTGTAAGACCAAGTTATCGGTCTTTAACACATTGACTGCCTAACCATTTACGAACACACTTAGTGCTAGCCAACGGTGACTCCCATGGCATTCAGCGTGTTAACTCGATATTTGTCCCAACTCTCACCTAGGGTCATGAAATTTGGGTAATGACCAAAAGAATAAAACCGCGAATACAAGCTGCCAAGTTAAAATTTCTGCGTGCTGTTGTGGGAGTAACTCGCCGGGATAGGGTGAGAAACACGACAGTGAGTAGAGAGCAGTTGCTACTCGGCATGGAAAGAGCTATACTTCGATTGTTTAGTTACCTGGTACGAATGTCCCTATCAACCGACTTCCGAGGCGCGCCCTGAATACCATTAAATACCGTCAGGAAGGCTACCTTTTGGTAGACGCAAGATGAGGTGGCTGGACCAAGTCCGAAAACTCGCCTGACTATGCTTGGGCATACCTCCTGATGAGTTAGAGTCAGCGGTGGAGCATCGAGTTGCCTGGAGATTTCTTCTGCGTGTATTACCACCGCGATCCTGTTACTGGAAAACACGGTCAAGATGATGATGATGATGTTAAATATCCAAACTTTCAATTTCTTGATTTAAATAGTAAAGAATTATCAAAATGGTTGAACGGAAAAGGCAGAAGCCGAGTATTTTGGTGCTTCTTATTTGATTCTCAACAACCTGAATGCTTAACGGTTTCAGCAGGTATTCCGTATTTAGAACCTTCGAACAACATGTTTTTCTTCTAACGAAAATAAAAATTATTTAAAAATAAATCTGCGCGAACCATGATGGTGGCGATGACGAAGAAATTTTCCTTAGATATTTTCCTTCTTATCAATAACTAAATATGGTCAGTCAATGGAATTTATAACTTTGCCAATAACACTGAAACTACCAATGTTAAATTGAAACTTTACCTTTTAAACTAGAACTACCGATGTTAAATATATACCTAGTTTTACCGTACCCATCAAATTGGCAGCTTTGTGATTATGGCTTTCATTGTAACTTTTGATTTAGTTTAAGTAAATAAAGGAATACAATTTCCCAATAGCAACATTGAATATAATAATTAATTAATAATTAATAAAAAAAAAAGACAAATTCGTTAATCAGTTGAACGAAGTTAGATGTCATTCTCATCAATTGTAAACGAATCGATTAACGAAATCGTTTGTCGAATGCCACTTCGCTAGACCTGCAGTTTTAAACTAACGGCTTCCGAACACTTTGAATTTCAATACAATTCAATACAAATGTCTGGAAGCGATGTAATGAATGCAAATATGTATTGATGTTTATCATAGATACATAAATTATTATAAACTTCGAAACTGCTAATTTTGCCGAGTCTTGGTATAAATAGTTATAGGTCATACTGATTACTTACTTCATACTGATTATGAAAATTAAAGTCGGTGAGGGGAAATTGAATAGGGATAATTAAGTGTTCTTATAGTTTATTAAAAATCACTATGAAATTCTAGAACAAGTACATAAAATATGTAAAATTTTTTAAGCATGCAATTTGAAAACCGTCAAAATGACAGTCCTCACTATGAGCTTCACTATCCAATTCTAGTGTTAACACACACTTATTTTTCTTGCTGTTGTGGGTTTTATCAGAAAGAGTTTTTTTTCGTCCAGAGAGAGACCAATCAACGGCCGCTTGGTAAGTAATTTAGTGCTTGGCTTTCTTGGTCTCTGCATGAAATAGCAACCCAGTGAGCGGCCTTTTAACTTCTACGACAGGAATGATTACTATCAACTCATGGATGGGCAAAAGCATATTGTTGAAACTACTTATGCATCCGAGTTATGTTATTACTTATGTCTCTTCTCGAAACAGACATTTCATTTACATCTCTTAAGGCCGGCTACTTTCAGGTCATCGAACTAGAGCTTCACTATCTACAATTGCCCACTTTCGGACCGTCTATCTAGATGGAGCTATTCTCCCCTCTCCAAATTATTCAAAACTCATCGAACTTGCAACATTTTTTTGTTGTTGCCAAACAATGCCACCCTCATTGTTTATCTTTCTTTTTGTTCTGTTTTTTTTTTTTTTTTTTTGTTTTCCTACAATTTCCAAATTAGAATTTCAGTCTAATTTTAGGTGAAAGAAAAGAGAATGAAATCTGCACTACAGCATGCAGTTTCTATTCTCTTTCTCTACAAGAACCAGGAACCACCCTTAGAATTCCTTCCGAATGAGTTTCATTCATTCATTTCTGCCCCCCTTACTCCTGATAATGCTTGCTTATTATCTACAAACTGACTGATAATTTTCTATATATTTACTCTATTCATGACGAACATCGTTGTTTTGTTGTATGTTGCTCTTTTAATGAATGACAGTGTGGACTTTGCCGATTTGCCTGTGTGTGGAAAGTTTTTCGCAAAGTAGTTTTAATGGCGAAAGTAGTTGGCTTAAAATCAGTTAGAAATCAACTAAAAGTTTAACTTTTCTTTGTGCTTCAGTTTTATTTTAGTGATTTTATAATATTCCAACAATTGGAGATGTTTGTTTTAATGAATGGAATAGTTTCAGTCATGTGATGGTCACCAAGTAACGCAGTTTATATTTGCTTGTGAATGTACTTGCCCGAGTACAATAATTGGTTTTGTTGTTTTTTGTATGACTTCTTACAAGTTGGTTAGACAAATTGTGTCAGTGACAAAGTTATCTTGATACTATTTTTGCAACGCAGAACAGAAGGTACATGAGATAGATTTGATCAAAAGTAAACCATAGCCATACGACGTCATTTGTAAAGATTCATGCACAATTTTAAAATGTCTCAAATTTAATGTCTATGTTTCTAAGTTTCTGCTCAAGCCACTAGGGCTTTCAAGTACCTGTTCACAAATTAATCCATAAATATCCGCTGAAAGAAAAAAAAACGGCACATGAAAACTATATTCATAATGCACTTTCCTAGTAGAGACCGCTGGCAGCTAAAGCTAGTAAAAATAATGAGATTTTTGATTTATTAATATTCAATAGTTCAACTATCATCATCTGTTCTTGGCTGCATATTCCACTAACAGGGTCGCGAAAAAATTGTCAGCCTTTGATAATAGCGAGAATACCTTAGACAAGATGGTCGCCTACCGAAAAAAAAACACAATCGTCTTCAGTATTGCTGGATGAAATGTGCATTGTTTGAAAGGACTCATTAAGTCAACGTTACATTGTGTTTCTACTTTTATGGTTGGAAATACCGATACTTAGATGACTGAAAAAGCGATTAGATGCTTAAATGGCAGACGCGTTAAATAGAAAACAAAAAGGCGTAAGGGAGCAAACTATTTATGTTTCAGGGGCTTCTATTGTTCCTTTTGTGTTGGGTCCGTGAATGCAGTTTGTTCAATTTTTAAAAATATGTTTCGTTTCAAAGTTAGTGCAGTGCAGTGCTTCGAGTGCATGCATAAACTAAAATATTAGCATTTAAAAGTGAAAAAGAAAAACATACTTAATACATTACAAACAGTGGCTCAAGATAATAATGGAACAAGCAAAAATCTGGAACACATTAACTTTTGTTGAGTTTTGAATTATTTTAATGATTTTTTTATGATTTTTTTTATTTTTGTTATTATAGCTCTAGCCAATACGTAGCTTAAGATTCCAAACTGCATTTACAATCGCTCACAGCTTATTTGACTGAACCTTTTTTACAACTTTGAATGCGTATAGCTCGTATACGCAGCTATCAAAAAGCAAAAACGGAAGATTTCTTAAGTTTTAAAATTTGAGAAAGCACCTACAGTTGCGGTCAAAATAATAGCAGTGCTGCTTTTTGAAGGAACCTTCTTGCAACTTGAGTAATATCATAGTAATTGAAAATCTCCAACGATTAAAAATCGTTTACTCCTTTCAGTTATTGTTCTAAAGTGAAAGAGCATTCTCGAAGTCTCCAAGAAAACAATTTTCTTTCACACTATTACTGCTATGTACTGCTATTATAGCGCAGCTGAGCATTTATTATTACTTAAAATTACATAAAAAATGAGCCAAAAAGAAAGAAACTCATAAATTCAATGTCACAGCCTTTTCGACCATTTTCTAAAGTAAAGGAGATGAGAAAGAACAAACATTTTAATTCATATTAGTATTTGGTCTACCCATGCTATTATTCTACAACAGACTTAAGCCAATTAGGGCAGAATTCCACAAATTTTTTTGACCTTATAAAGTTATTCGAGCCAATTCTACAATTAGGCAGTTTTCAGATGGTTTTTGTTCGAAATTTTGCGTATGCGAATAGAGTAACTTCGGGTATTGTGGAATACCCATCTTATTTTTACATGTTACAACCAGATAAAAAAAAAAATAGTCGGCGTAACAGCCCATACAGGGCCAGAGCCTAGCTTCTTCGCGCCTCCACTGGTACAACCAGATACCATGCATTAAAGAGGAAATTTTAATTACATTTTGAATATTGGTACATTGGTTAACGTTAGCAGCAATCTTTGACAATCAGGCCTATTTTTATGATTTTTATTTATTGTTTACCGATACCACATTGACAAGGGAGATTTTTAAAATTGGAGGGTAATGTGGGATACTATTTCGGAATCGAATTTATAGACTCAACTAAGAAAAATAAATATAGGTATTCCTTTATTTTAATCAAAATGTGTATAATGTGCATCCTAATGTCCTGTATTGACTTAAGTGCAGGAGTTTGAAAAGAATTCTGCATTTTCTTTTGTAAATCCTCTGGCTGTAACGAATGACGTTGCAGTTATAGCACGAATTCCTAGCATGTTTCTGTGGCGCTTAAGGCACTGGTGTAACAACCAATCCTTTCCAGCTCATTCTTGTAAAGTGGAAAAGCAATTCGGGATACAATTTTTTTTTTCACTTGAAATGCAAGAAAAAGAATGTCAGACAACCAAAGCCAACACTCCATTTCCATCCCATCGCCTTATTTCACCTCTTTTAGGCATCTTCCCAAGGAGTTTCGAACTAAAAAAACCGAAAAAATAATAAGTGGGTAATGTGAAAATGTATTCCACATTATCCCCTCAAGGTATTCCACATTAGAAACTATTGCAAACTACAACCCATGGCATAAAATATATCTAAAAACTCAACGATTTATAATAAGATAATTAAACTTGACATATGTTCAATTAAAACTAGACTTGCATAATTAAAGAAATTGTATATTTTACCTCCAAAAAAACCTAGTAAGAACTTTGATGAACTGAGACACACCGGTTGGTAATATCAACAAGGAAAAAAGCGTAACACATGTTTTACGCTGTTTACATTTTGAGAAAATTAAGAGAGCAGCCAAACCTTTTGTGGTTTAGAAAATAAGGCACTATTCCACATTATCCGTATATTCCTCAATACCCGAAGTTACTCTACTTGTGTCCAAAATGAGCCACCAATTTTCGATGAAATTAAGGTTTAATGACTTTGCCGACAAATGCAGAACGCAGGGACAAATATGTTTTCGGGTTTTAGGTTGTAAGCCCGCAGTGTGTGTTCTATTCCCAATTCCCGTGCACTTTGGAGCACGCTGTGAACTAGTAAACTAGTAAACACTGTATCCATTGTAGGTTCAAACAATTTTCACTTTCCAACTCCCACTTCCAAATAGACTATGAGCGAATTTCTTCGAGTAAAACACATCATCTGTAGAAATTTGGCTTCTTAATTCTAAGTGGTTAGCCAAGATTAAAGCCTATGAGAGACGGACAAACAGCCCCTTTTCAACAACACCTATATCGATCATCAAAGATAATAAAAGTTTTTTCGGGCATTAGTATTAGAACTAACGTTTCCTTTAATCTACGACTAATTCCAAAAAATGTATGATCTATTTTTGGGTTTCCTGGATACACCCAATTTTCGGTCCAAATTTCACCCCTTAACTACAGAGGACTATAGGCACACATGTAAAAGACGACAGACGGACACCGAAGTGATTTAGAGTTTCTTTATTCCTTTAGAACGCAGCCCTAAAAAGGACGAGAGACGAGGAATGATTCTTGATTTGATGTTGATTTCGATGTCGACTAAAGACACGAGAGACAGAGACTCGTACTTGTTGATTTGTTGTGTGTGTTATATTCATAGAAACCTGAAAACCTTTTTTTGTTTTTGTTTCATTTTTAATAGCAGCCACTCATTTTTGTCGTTGTGTTATGTTGGGCAGGCCTTATTACGGCTTTCATTCACAAAATCATTCTTAATTCCACATGCAAATGAAACGAGGAAAAAGAAAGAAAGAAGGAGAATAAAAAAAAAAAAAATTAAAAATAAAAATAATGAGAAGTCGGTCCTGTCGTATGACTGAATATTCGTGTTTGGTTTCATATTAACAATTTCTTTCTTTTTTTTTGCATTATTTATGTTCTAACAATGGCGAACGGAAAAGGGGAATTATTTGCTCCAAATCGAAACAAAAACTGAAATAGGATCGTTTCTAGGCGAACATATTTTGCCTCGTGCCAAGTAAGGTAATTGAGATCCAAAGTCGGCCTAAATTGGTGGCTTCGCTTTTGGAGAGGATTCATCCACCAGCCCCTCCCAGTTGTTCTGATTTAATGTAAATGAAGCCGCATGGGCTGCGGGAATAAAGGAGTATAAATGTCGGTGGTGGTTGTTGCCATGGCTTCGGCCATTAGCACGAGGCGGCCCATTTATGTGCCTGTGACTTTTCAGCATCTCAAGTTATCAAATAACAATTTTTTTTGTTTATTTTCTCCTGCGTCAACGTGTGCCTTTGAAACATTGATTCTGATTCAAAACACACATGGTTTTAGATTACAAAAATATTCATTCATTTTAATTAAAGAGTTCAGAATCGACTTGTCTGGGTTCAAGAAATAATTCAAAGTCAACTTCTGGATTCCAAGCAATGAAATTAATTAAAATGAAAAACATGCTACTGAGGTGAGAGAATGCGGCAAAAACATTATGAATCGACGCAAAGAAGCAATCGGATAAGAACAATTCCTATCCCATATTAAACCGCAAACAAGTCATATCACACTGCTGCTATAAGAACACGAAACCTGAGACAATGCAACCACAACAGACTGGTACTGGTCTTTTTGTGTTCTGATGTTTATCACGCATCGACCGGTTGAATAGATTAAATTGCACACTTTTTAAATTGATTCTGTTTAATGATCAAATCAGTGGCACGAATGGGAATGATTAAATTGTGAAGATAAAGTGGAGTAAGTTTAATCTAATGTGATAGAACTGTTTTCCTGACTAATCAGATATAACACCAATTTTATTGCCCTTAATAATTTGGCTGAGCGGAGTTTGTGTGCCGACACGCACGTTGTTGTCATCGACCTTAAAGCCGCATACGACAGCATTATTCGCAGGAAGTTGTTTAGTGCGATGAGAACCTTCAAGCCATTTGAAATATGCACCGGACTTCGACAAGGAGATGCGCGGTCATGTGAATTTTTCAATCTCGTGCTGAAGCAAATAGTGCGGCGGGCAAGCCCCAACACGATTCCAGAAATCACTACGCAGATGATAATGATATGATCGGTCGTTTCCAGCGGCCCATTGTGGAAGCTTTAAACGAGCTGGCTGTCCGAAGGAATCCGTTGTCCGCCGCCTCAGACGAAATGTGGCAGTCGACAGCTACAACTTCGAGGTAGCCTGTTTCTCTCCTTATCTTGAATTTTTGTCTGCATCTCGACTTCCGAGGTGTGCCTTCAATGCCATTGAATACCGTCAGGAAGGCGACCGCTCTGTAGACCCAGGATGAGGTGACCAAGTATAAAAGCTCGTCTGCTTTCGCTTCTTTTTTTCTTTTTTTTTTTTATAATTGGCGCGTGCTAAAAGGATTGGAGGACTACCCCTAAGGATCCTGTTTAAGATACAGCACGAGCTGAAGGTACCGAAGGAGAGATGGAAAGAAGGTACCGGTGCGCGTTGGTTTTAAATGTCTGCATGTTATATTCAGATGGGAAAATTGAGTAGCTGGAGCATGCCTATCGATAAGTTAGAGTCGAAGGAGGGGATCGGGTTTAGATCTCATTGAACCTGCGACCCCGTTAGTGGAACATGCATTATCAAGATACAAAAGATGATGATGATTGAAAAAGAAAAGATTAATTGTATTGCTTTGAATGATGTCTTTAAAAAAATCTGATAACGCCCCTAAATGGGACGTCGAAGTCAATTCCTACATTTATTTGCTTGTATTTATTGGTCAGATTTCTCGATTGTTTATATAAATATTTAGTCTTGTCGTTTATTCATTGCTTTTTTCTTCTTTTGCGAGCACCACAGTCCAAGGTGAACCTAAACTGGCGCGGTCTTATGCTAAGCGCCTCCAGTTTCGTTGCTTACTCAACAGAAAATTACGGAACTCGTTTCAAAATGAAAATGTTGAATCAGAGCATTCTCACAGTCCCTTGAAAAAACCTCTGTAAATTTAAGAAAACCTATGCAATTTGGTCTCCTCGTTAATTCGAACTTATTTTTGTACAAAACAACATGAAAACATTTCTAATTCGAAAATGGTTGCTTATTTTCTCTATAATTCGAGGTCAAGTTTACTTCTTTTTTTTAGCAATAGTTAGTTCAAAAGCGTAAGTGGTAGCCTCCGTAATTCGAAAACCTCTGTAATTCGAAGTTTTTTCCTGGTCCCATGAAATTCGAATTATCGGGAGTTGACTGTAATTGAACAAAAGTTTGAAATACTAAATCACGAATTTTCATCAAACTGTTTGAGTATTTGATTTTCTTTCTCTTGTAATCTCTTGTTATTTAAATCTCAAGATCAGGGGCTGTCGGGCTAATTAAATTCACTAAAAAAGTTGGAGGGCCGCAGAAAAAAAAATAATTTCAGTTTTCAAGCAAAATCCAAATATTGATTGACAAGGAGTTCTGTTATCCAAATTCAGAATTTAACTTTTAAAAAGGCATGCAATCATTCGACAGTGAAGATATTTTTCGTTTGAAAAATCATTCAAATAAATGAATCTTTTCTGTCGAATATAAAGATATTTTTTATCCGAATATTAAATCATTCGAATGAATAAATCTTTTCTATCGAACAGACGCACACTTATTTTGAGATTCAAACGAATAGAATCTCAAAATAAGTGTGAATACATTTTTCTTTGATAAATCAAATGATTCCTTACAACTTCAAATATATTTGTGATGAATTTCAATGAAAAAAAAGAAGGAAGTTCGCCATCTCCTGACAACTTTTGCTGCTTCCAGTGAAACAAGTAACTTCTGTTGTCTACAAAAGCTAAAAAATACTTTTTGCTTCGAATTCAATCACCGTTTACCCGGAAATAAGGAATGTGTTATATTCATTAAAGGACTTCGCAATTACTTTTTTCATCACCTTTCTATTTTCAAATAAATTTATTACTTTTCAAATAAAATTGTTTTACTGTGGCACTCACCCCTTCTCAGTGAGAAAATTTACCACCACCACCTATCCCATTTGTGTTACACGAATGTTCCAGTAACACAATCTTCCTCGCCCTTGTGCGGTGAAAAGGCGAATTCCAACTCAGGGACTTTTTGTGTGCGGTTTGATGTGAATTAAATGACAGAACCAGGGTGTGATACAATTAACTTTTTTTTTTTATTTTTCCCCTTTTTTCTGTAACAGAGCTGAAGACATATAAAACTACGTAATGTAATTCCTGTATAAAGTCAACATAAAAAAAATGGAGTGACAAAGGGGAAAGAAAGTGGGAGGAGCCCCTTTGGATCTGGGTGGTGTTTTTTTTTTTTTTTTATGTTGATCGCGTACGTTCTTGTTATTTATGACTTGGTTTTTGATTGGAGCAGTGAGTGAGGCAGGAAATAGGGCTATTTAAGTTCATGAACTTCTACTGCCCGTCATTGTGTCACCTCAATATCAATTGCAACTGATGGAAACACCTGTATATTCTTTTTGAAAAAAAAAAAAAAAACCGCCACGTCTATCGCTTTTTGATGGCACAATCTTGTTGGCCGATAAGCGCCACTACCAGATAATCCTTTCGCGCTTAGGCGAAGTGCTTAGTGCGAGATTCGTCAGAACTCAGAGTTCTAAAAGGCTGCAATCTTTTGCAATGCAATCCCTGAATTCATAGAAAAAGTTTGATGACTAAGACTTCGGCATTGAAATCTCTCAAACTTTTTGAAGTCTTGATTGGAGCAATCTTTACGACCAATCTATAGATTGCAAGTCAATTGAACGCAAATCTTTAGATTGACATTGCATTCACTGCAAAAAGAAATGCATTTTAACTCTTAAACACGAATGATCAGCTAATTTTATGTATACTTTGTACCTAACATTGTACCATAAAATCGAGGCCGATCCGAAGTCTCCTCCCAACTCAAGCACAGTTTAAAACTGAAGTTTCACAGGACACAGTCTTCTTTCACTTCTGCCGCAATTCTAGTCATGCCCGCGGTGGTTTCTGGGCCCAAATCACTTGTCTGGCGTAGGAATAGCCTTTACAAATACTCTGAAATTGAGGTCCTTTTTCGTAAACGCTTAAAAATTGGATTTTTTTTTCAACGCTCAGAAATTGGTTTCAATTTACAAACGCTCTGACATTAGAGTCCTTTTCCAGAATGGTCTGAGTTTGGGTTCTCATTCGAGTCTTTCCAAAATTTGACTTTTTTTCCAAACGCAGCAAAATTTGGTTTTTGTTCCAGGCACTCCGAAATTGGATTTGCTTTCCAAGAGTTCCGAAATTTAGGTAGTCTTTCTAAAACGCTTTAAAATTGGAGTCCTTTTCCAAAATACTCTGAAAAGACGTTTATTGCTATTAAATTTGAGCTCGTAGATCATAGAAAGTACACTTCGTACACTTAAAAGACTACGTCTTACTCTGTACTTCCGTATTACATTTATAATAATAAAGAAAACGATTTTGGGCTTGTCCAGTTGCAGGGATCAAGTCTTCTTTTGCGGGCGCTACAATACGGGATGAAGCTGGGCCTTAGGCAATTTGACTCGCCATCTAGCGCGGTCGTGGACTAGGGGCCTTCAATTTCGTACACCCAGCTGATTTAGGTCCCTATCCAACTGGTCACGCCACCGGAAGCGAGATCTTCCTCTACCGCATTGTCCCTCAGAGTTGAACTCGAAGATTTTACCAGTCGGAGCGTTAGTGTCCATACGTTCCACATGACATAGGGGCAGGGATCAAGAACCGATGCAAATTTCACCACGTTAAAGTCTCCGAAAGCAGAGTACTTGTCCCCAACGACGACGATGTTTTCTATTTAGTTATACATTTTTTTTATCGAACCGCTTGTCTGGAATTTGATCACCAAACGTTTATGATTCGAAATTAAAGAACCTTCTTGTGTTCTGTAAAATAATTGCACCGTTCTAGTAACTAACACTCATTACGAAAATAAAGATCTCATCAATCAATTGGATCATCGTCTACGTTTTGTGACGCAGTGGCTTAATAATGAGCAAAACATCATAACATCGACTCGGCCCACTTCAAATCCCTTCCCGTCCCGTCCTGCTCACCTGTTTCCCTATGATACAGATTCTCGGTTAAGCTATATGGACCAAACAGCCGGCGCAGAAAATTGTATTCATCATAAAATAAATTCTATTTACAGAACACAGAAAAGAGAAAATCGTTGTCTTTTTTGTGATTGTTGTAAAGTTGTTACACATCCAGAGTTGAATATTGTTGTTCGCATAAATAAAGGATACTATTACCACGTTTCGTTTCGTATCCTGTAAAAGCAAGCAAGAACGGCGTCATTGCATTAGAGTGCGGGTGGAGGTAGAGTTCTACTAGGTACCCATTAATCATTGCGCAAAAACCAGGAAAAGCGAAAAACACGAACTATTAAATGAAAAATGTTAGTGGAGCACAATAAAAGGGTTGGACGGGGAGAAGGCACGGTCTCCATACCGAAAGGACAAAGGCCTTTTGTTGTTATAGCAGCAGCTCTCCCTGTGTGTAGTGGGACAGATGTATGTGTGTGTCTCTGTTGGGTTGGCTGTTTTTTTTTATGAAAACGATGAAATCACATAAAATTAAGAAAAACATTCACCTTCCGCAAAACAACTACACAACGAGAAGGGGAGGGATGGAGTTGGTCTTTTGGTGGCTGTGGGTGCTTGTGTTGCGTATCAATACCGTTGCTGTCATGTTGGGGAGAAAATATTTACACACGTTGTAAGGGCACACAAGGGCTTTTCCCTATGTGTGGGATCTAAAATAGAATGTGTCGGGGGATGAGTGATTTTCACCTGATTTCAATACAGTGGTGATATTCATCAGGGTGGTGGTAGGCATGCCTAATACCCGGAAAATATAAATTATGTATGTGACTTGATTCAATAGCAAGGATAAAAGCAGAAAGATGTCGATGTACGCAACGTACGTGGGCGATGTTGATGTCTCAAACGAATTTGAGTGTCGAATGTTATTTTTGCTAATCACGAAATATGGTCGTAGGATGAAGATGTATTTTTTTTTCTAGACTCAAACGTGCATATTCTGTTGTTGTTTTACCTTTTTACCTTCCATTTCTAAACCCCCAAGGCAATGAAAAAATTAAATTATTTAGAAAAGTTATTAGTACAATTTTGTAGAGCAGAAAGATTAGTACAAAGACCATTCATTTTGTCCAAAACTAAATAAAAATCGTTGTATAACAGGAAAAATAAAAACATGTTTTAAGCCAACAGTCCTCGCAGCTAGGCTCTATAATCTTTGTGGGGTAGCATAAGCAGATAACATTATTCTGCCAAAAAATGCAAGTTTCTCATGGAGTGTGCACTTAATTCACTAAAAATTGGACAACTCACAGAGGCCTCGATGTAAACGCAAGAATTCGTCGTGTTCTCCAGAAAACACAGAATTCCGGAATTTAGGAATATCGTACTGAAGAACTTACTGCTTCAAATAGCCGATCCTGCGATATTTCTTTGTGTCATATTTGATCGAAAGTTTACCTGGAAGCTCAATTTCCAGGAACGCATTCAAATGACTCAAATTGCATTTTACTTTTGTAAGTAAAATGCTGTTGTTCGGATCGAAGTGGATAGGTGGACCCCTCTAAGTAATAAATCGACTCAATTGCACTTGAAAAGGATACAAAGCCTGATGTGTATTGGGTTTTTAAAGCAACAACAGTACCTTCATCACATAATTTGACCCTGAATCAACTGCGCATTGATCTTTTTACTCGGCTCTGAGGGTAAAAAACAGCTAACAGCTCCAGGGTCAAACCCTTCATTATTGGTAATATCAATACTGATTACCTGAAGCCCACGACCTTCTTTTATCGTAACTTGATGATTGCAATGATTATTCTAGCAAGAAGCCATTGGATCGAAAAGACTCCCAATAAAGCCAACTGTATCAATGTCGAAATGTTGTTCGAAACAGGCTGAGGGCGTCTGGCAGCGTTGCCAGACGTCCCGATTTTGGCACGACGTCCCGATTTTAAGCTCAAAATTAAATGACAAGCACAGCCCCGCTTTCAATCCATTTATTAGTTAATATTTTTATTCCTACCCTCAGAATATATCGAAAAGTAAGTAGGGACACTCTGCACCTGTATACATAAACTTATGTATGCGCTATTGCATTCCAGCGCAATGCGACAATGCATAATAACAAGTAAAATCAAAAACCTCTCTTTTAGAAGACTATATTCGTTATCGAAAATACAACAAAGATACATAGATGCGGTTTCGACAACGCATTTACTTCATTAGGTATAGATTCATGAAATTCAGCTTTAGAGTTGATTTCAAGCACAGATAAGCCAATACAGATATTCAACTTCCTCTTTTCTTGTTCCTTGATTTTATTTGGCAGCGTTTTTTATAACATTTTGTGTCTGTGAATACGTGTGAGAGCTTTGAACACCAAATCAAACAAATGTGCGTAAAAATGATGAGCTAGTGTTCGATGATTTCTGAATTACTGTCAAAATGCTTACTGTATTTCAGCTATATTCGTGACTTACTGTCAAATTCATCGATGGATGAGGGGAAACAGCAGCTGCCCAGATTGGTGTCTATGTTGGGCTGTCTGTGATTTTGAGTTCAAAGCATTCCCTGTAAGAAGACTTCTCTACTTATAGATCTTTAAAACGTTGCAATCTTTTGATTGACTAGAAAAGCTGACAAAACGATGATGCAATTGATATACAGTCGAATCCCTCTAAGTCGAATTTCCCTCTAACTCGAATTTTTTCGCCATATTTTGGCAATTCCCTTTCCAATTTTCCATACAAAAAACATCCCGTAAGGTGAACTCCTGAAAATTCGACTGTAGTAAAGAAAAGGCAAACCAATGGGCTCTGGAAAATGTCCTTATAAAGGTAGCTCAGGTAAAGTACAAGCGACCGATAATATTTCAAACCGATGCGCAACTTCCTCCTCAGCAAACAACTTTGCTTTATGGAAGCCAATTGCTGTAGTCATGCCCTAGAAAGCGCCCGCTAGATAAAGAAAAAAAGTTTTAAGACAAGAAAATATCAAAACGCTGCGAGCTTATACCGCGATCCAATATTTAATGATTCTTTAATAATTCCTTCACTGAGTCTCATCACTATGTCGATAATTAATTTGTACTTCACTTAAGACTCTAGTAAAAAAAGATAAATAATCAAAAACTACTGACTAGTTTCATATGTTTTTTTATGTGCCGCTTTCGACGCAACAGTCCCACTTTTTTTGTCAAATAAAAGCTTTTGAAATCTCGCTTTGCCCGAGAATAAATCTGGAAACGCTGCTGAGGGTGTAGGCGCTAGGGCCTTTAACGCGACACGTAACCTTCATAAAAGCTACAAACTTCCGGACAGTTCAAAATCTTTAAAGCTGAATTTCAAAACCGACAGAGATAGTCGATAGTCGGTTTACGCTAGCATCTCCCATAGGGTCAGGTTAATACCTACGTGGGCAGTCAGGAACACTGGGGGGGTTAAGTCTTAAGTTAGCAATTGTTACAATGTATTGCAGCAATTTTAGAGCAGGTACTCGGTTACTTTATGTTCATCATCAGGGCATAGAGTGTAACGCAGTTGCGGTCACGCTTTCAAGGGAGTGTGTGTCAAATCCCTCCGAAATTGTGTACACGGCGGTCCCAAATACTGCTTTAAAATATTCGAGGTGTTTGATCTGTCTGACCAGTCGCTTCGTTTTCAAGGTAATGTTGTGTAATCAGCCCAAACAGTGTCCTTTTGTGTTTGTGCTATAATTAGAGATCTTAATATTTTGGATGAGCTACAGATCCCATGCCATGTGACAATCTTTTAAAAGCAATTTCGACTAAAGGATCAGCTTCTGTGCAAAAAGTAGAATGCAACAATTTTCAAGGACTGAACCGAGCAACCACAAGCATGCCATCGCTTCTCTTCTTACAATTTTTGTATGTCCCTGCGATATTCATGTGTGTGCCCTTACGAAATATGCAACTGCCTTTTTTTGCCATTACTCTTTGTGCCTATATTCTTTGAAACTGTGTGTGTATGAGTTATGCTTTGTGATTTCCTTTTTAGCTGTATACCGCCCTTTTGAATTGACTGCGTCTACTTGTACCATTTTACTCTGTTGTTGCATTTCATTTGCGTGTTTGATTTTTTTTTTTTTATGATTTAAGTATACTGTTTCATGCGAACCATTCGTTCAGCATCCGCATACCCACAGCCTTTCAACAAACAGATATGAATCATATTGTTCCCCTTTGTATCTTGAATGTGTTTCATGCACTTAATTGATACTTGGGGTGCAGTAATCTTGAATATGTCATAATTTTCTGTGAATTCTTAAAAAAAAAAGATAAGGGGCATTGAAAATGATGGAAATATAGCGACTATCTGTTGTTCTTTAAGTTGTGATTAAAAATTTATATATTTTTTTTCAACTCATTTTTATGTTCAATATTTAAGGACCTCTAGTCGGTGATTGTAATCTAGCGAAAATTACTGGAGATCACTGACACATTTAATTATTGCATGCGTTGAATTTATTTCCAGCGACCACTCTCGTAAAGTCTAATATCGGAAAAATCATTGCAGGGCCAAAGCGGGAAAATACAGACGATGCAAAAGCAATTCAAAATTCAGTTCATGCAATTCTACCATCGTTTTCATTGATTTGTGACATATTCATCATTCTTTTTTAATCACTTTTTTTTTTTTCAAAATAACATCTTTGTAAAGCTCGTAAAGTTTGGGGTTATGTGTTCTCCTCCATTCGCCTTCCTCGCAGACTGGACGGAATGTCAGCCGTAGAATTTTTCTTTCGAAGGAGCCAATTATCAGCTCTCCAGTCCTGTTTATCGGCGAACTTTCGGCTCCATACAGTAGGACTGGCAGGATAAGGGTCTAGTAAAGCATGACCTTAGTTCTTCGAATTAGGAGTTTGGACCCTATCTGTTTAGACAAACCGAAGTAGCAGCGGTTGCCAAGGCTGATTCTACGACGAATCTCCACTACGAATTTACGCCCGCCCCGAGGCATACGGACTCCTTAACTACCTCGAAGTTTTAGCTGTCGACTGTCACATTTTATCTTAGCCGGTGGACGATGTATTCTTTCTTCGTCGACATCATATATTAGGTTGTCAAATATCTCCCTTCCGCCTTTTTGTCTTTTGAATTTTCCGGCTATTTACAAAGCGCTACAGATCTCGTATCTGGCAATACATCATTTGAAAGGTCTTGACATAACCTACAAAACGCTATGCATGATTAGTTTGGATACGAGCTCTGTAGCGCATTGTACGTAGCCGGGAAGTTCAAAAGACAAAAAGGCGGAAGGGAGATATTTGACAACCTAATATTTGATTTTCTCCTCATTTATCTTCGGACCAGTTGACTAGCGTTGGACATGCACATAGCACTCGCTCCAACGTTTCGCTAACGATGAGTCCCTGCAGTTTCTGCAAGTGTCCGAAGCGATTAAACCTATCCTAAGCCGAGATGACCTAGTAAGCAGTGCCCTGTGATTTTACCAAAAAAACAGGCAGCATTTGAGCCTGAGAAACTTAGGACCTGTTCAGTCTTACATAGGCAGTAATGCAGCAAAAAGATTTTGGTGATGCGACAGGATTTTTCGCTAGACACCAAAAAATACCCAATTTGATTTAACTTTACGTGGCTCAAAGCATAATATTCTTTATCTGATTGATTGAGCATCTCATAGCTCCGAGGTAAATTGAAAAACCAAAAAGAATTAAACAACTCGAGGCTTAATCGCTAATTACCCCCGTATACATTCCTTTCCTTTTCTTTTCTTTTCCGGAATGAAAAGGCTCTTGATGCTTTCAATTAACCATTAATTAGAATATGTCGGATGTACAGAACTATATGTCTCCTTAGAAAGAGGAAATACCGAGAATTCAATTATTTGAAGGGGATAATAATAATGGATTTATTAGCCGTGGCTGGCGTGTACGCGTATTGTGTATGGTGGGAGGAAGGGAGGCGTACATCTTTGTCTATCTGTTGAGCTGTGAATATGCATGCCAGAGAAGCGATATGCATATTTGCGTGAATTATCCTGGATGTTCTGGCTTATTACCTAGCTCCGTGTTCTTCTTCATATGAATGAATTGATCCTTTGTCATGGCAAAGAATGGAATTCTTTTGTTGACATTCGTGAGCATAGCTGACTATAGAAAACTTTGTTTTCCTTAAGTGGAAGTGGAAGACTTTATTCTAGATTGATTTGGAGGTAATTAGAAAAAAAAGCTCTTGGATTATAAATAGTTGAATGAGATTTGTTTTTGCTGCTCTTTTTAAAATTGTGTTGCAATCGTTTCAACGACTTTTTCTCTGTATATTTCTTACTGCTCGGTAGCGTAAATAAAGGAGAATGAAAGACTTTGCTTGCAAGCTAAGCCTAGACTAACACTCCCTTGAATTTCAAATGGTTTAGCTTGTAAGAAAAGTTTTTCGTTTTCGTTTATTAAGACTACCGAGCAGTAAGGAATATACAGAGCAAAAGTCGTAAGCTAACACTCTCACTAGCGTGTCCCTTAAGTTTCAAGCTGTATATATTATGACGCATTCCTTCTAGAAACTTTTTTAATAACCCAAAATTGCTTAAAAAAATATTAGCCCGTTTGATGCACGGTAAGCCGATTTAAACATGCCCGTATAAGTTGCGCGGATAATGCACTGCGAATTGATTTTTGAATTTATTAGTGCACTGTTGTAGAATAAACAAAATATTTTCCTTCTTAGACTACCTAGCCATCGGAGAAATGGTATAAAACTACCCTCATTCCAAGTTCTCGCTATCTTATTTTACAATATTCGCGTAGTCAAGCTGACCGTAAATCTTGTAAGCAGGAAGTGCACAGTAATTTGTGAAAAAATAAGAACTTCCTCGAAAGGGTACTTCTCTGGGGGGTGCTATTGATTTGATTGCTTCCATTGTACTATTCCGCATTAATGAGGTTAAAGGCCTTGGCGTCGTGTTGGATATGAAATTCACTTTCAAATCACATATACTGTGAGCATCAAAAGAAAGTGTACACAAAAACTCAAAACTAGCACCAGGACTGCTATGTTTTTGTATCTAAAATAGCTTTGAAATGTCTTGGCGTTGATTCTACTAGCTTTTTAAATCAATTCGGCAAGAACTTTATGCCATTGATCCACTAAAATTGACGTCGACGATATTCTTCTTGTAATCTCCCGTTAACGAACCTATCTAAGTATTCCCACAAATTACCAATCAAATTAAAGCCTGGTGAGAGTAGATGATCAAACATTTGCTTGGATGCCCAAAAAACCAACCATTCCTAGACTTTTTCCTACTACTGGAGGACCCATATTCTTTTCAGTCCGAACTTTGTAATCCTTGATGGCAAATTTTTCCTTAAGACGGTCAAAGAATCTATTTTATTTATTTCTATAGTATTGATCAAGACCAATTTCTTATCACCTAATTCAGTTATACCACCTCCACTATACCCGAGTCACTATAATATGCTATAGATGACTTATAGCGATTCGGATTCACACCCAATATACCCATATTCTCAATATACCCGAATAACTTTATATGTTATAGTTGGCCTATAGTGGACGTGGTATAACTGAATTAGGTTTGCTGTAACTTATTGTTGGATCTATTGTTATAGTTCCTTTTACTTTTAAAGAATGAATAAGCCTTTCCAAAACTGTTTCAAAATCGGAGCACCGGAACCGATTTTGTGAGTGTTTAAATGCTCGAAACATGGGTGTACACTTTCTTTTGACGCTCACAGTAGATAATGTTCTAGCCAAGGCTAATGGGTTTTATTAAGAGAAAAACTAAACCGTTCTCTCTACTGTCATTATATATTTCCCTTGTTTGACCCTATCTTGAATACGCGGTGGTAATTTAGAATACTAATCTCTGCACTGACTCCGATCGAATTGAACGTGATTAAAAATTCATTTTATTTATAGAATGCATTGGGACTTTTGCCCCAATGCATGAATTATAAAGCAAGATATATGCCTCTTGGTTTAAAATCATTAAAAACTCCACGTACTTTACATGATATAATGTTCGTCAGAAACGCACTCTGTTATTATATAAGGTGCCCTGCTCTTTAATTTTAAATTCAATTTTTTGTCCCTGTGAGGTCTTTAAAAATTCGAAATCTTCTCTTTATTGATCATCATAGAACCCATTATGGTTCAAAAAAAAACCTCTTATGCGCACAGTTAAAATTTTCGATGAAGTTAGTAATTTTGTGCACATCTACTCAGACCGGGTACAATTTAAAAACACTGTTATAAACTTTTTTTGATCTTATAAATATGTTAACATTGTTCAGCATCTGTAAGTATGTAGGTACTTGTGGTTGGCTTAAATAAATAAATAAATATTGTTTTGTCTGATACTGGATATAGATAGAACTGGTTTGTCTTTAAAAGTGGCAACGAAACTGACTATTAATTTAATTGTCTACTTAGAGAAACTTCAGCTCTGAAGGATATAACTGAATTTCCCCCAGGTCTTGAGATGTGAACAACAACACAACAAGTTCAAATAAAAAAAACAGCAAAACATATAACTGCCTTAAACAGCGCTGCATAAATTGCCATAAAAAATATCCTTTCTAAATATCCTTAGACTCGCAGTAGGTAGGTAGGTAGGTCGTGTGGTGGGCTACGCAGGGCAGCCAAGCACTTAGGCCAGATGAGGCCCATTGTGATACCACAAGGAGCGGATGCAAAAGCATCCCGCTACTCCGGAAACCAATTGGAGCTGTTAATAAAGCGGAGGATACGGCTTATGCTGGTATCAGCAAGTACACCGAGGTTGTTTAGAAAGTAGTAGCCAAGATGCCTCTTTCTACGGTTCGCGAGGGCGCTGCAGGTTCCTAAAAGGTGGAGCGAGGTTTCTTCCTCTTCTTCGTCTCTGCAGCTTCTGCAGAAGTCGTTGGCCGGGAGGCCTAGTCGGGTGGCATGTTTGCCAAAAGTGGAGTGCCCAGTTATGACACTGATCAGGTTCCTAACCTGAATTCTGTTGAGTCTTAGGAGACTAAGCGAGCGTTCAGGATCCAGCCTAGGCCAGATTTCCCTGGTGACGCGACAAGTAGTACCATTCGACCACCTAAGATTGGTTGCCGCAATGGTCTTGGATTTGATGTAGAGGAGCGCGGTAGCAAGAGGTGCGCAGAGACCGACCTTATCCGGTTGGATGGCTTCACTGGTTCCGCGCTTGGCAAGATCATCGGCCAGGCAGTTCCCCGAGATGTCACAGTGTCCCGGCACCCACATGAGGTGAATGTTAAACTGCTCTGCCATCTCGTCAAGAGATTTGCGGCAGTTAAGAGCTGTTTTTGAATTAAAAGTGACAGACTTCAGGGACTTTATCGCAGCTTGACTATCCGTACAAATCGTGATAGAGGTATGCGATACCACGTTGTACTTTAGCCACGACAAGGCTTCCTTGATCGCCGTTACCTCTGCTTGAAATACGCTGCAATGGTTGGGAAGACGAAATGAAAACTGGATTCCCAAGTCTTCGGAGAAGACTCCTCCACCGACTCCGGATTCAGTTTTTGATCCGTCGGTGTAGATCACCAGAGATTCATTACTTATAGGTATGCCTTCACTCCAGTCAGATCTGGAGGGCAGGCTGAAGGAGAAACTTCTCTTGAAAAGAGTTCTGGGGCGAGTATAGTCTAACTCCCTGAAGGGGAGATCTATAGACTCAAGAATGGTAGAGTGACCCATGCATCTAGAAGGCCACGATTGAGCGGCTCTGATCCTTACAGCTGCACAGGCTGCGACCTGCTTGCCGAAGATATCTAGGGGTGGCAGGTGAAAGATGATTTCTAGGGCAGCTGTGGGTGTGGTTCTGATTGCGCCACTGATGCAAATGCAGGCAGATCTCTGCACACGGCTGAGAAGTTTGAGGTTAACACCCTTTTCCAGGGCATTCCACCATACTACGACTCCGTACAGCAGTATGGGTCGTACAACAGAGGTATATAGCCAATGGGCAATACGAGGCTTTAGACCCCATTTACATCCGATTGCTCTTTTACAGCAGTAGAGAGCTGCTGTGGCCTTTTTGACCCGTTCAAGGATGTTGGGTTTCCAGCTTAGCTTGTGATCAATGATGAGACCTAAGTACTTGGCCTTATCCGTTAGGGAGAGGCTAGTCCCGAAGAGTCGGGGAAGGTCGAAGCGAGGGATTTTGTACTTCCTAGTGAAGAGTATGAGCTCAGTTTTTTGGGGGTTTACCCCGAGGCCTGATTCTAAGGCCCATGCTTCCACCTTGGAGAAGGCATTCTGAATCAGTTCACTGAGCGTATTAGGGTATTTTCCGGAGATGGCTATTGCAACATCGTCTGCGTAGGCGACAACAGTACAGCCCTCCCTTTCAAGGATACAAAGCAGCTCATTCACCGCGATGTTCCATAGTAAAGGGGAGAGAACCCCTCCTTGAGGGGTGCCTCTGCTCACATAACGCCGGATGGTGGCTCCACCCAATTTGGAGTTGATGACCCTGCTCAGCAGCAGTCTATCAACTATTGCACAAACGTATGGGGCCACACCCAGCCTAGAGAGCGCGCCTGTGATGGCACTAGGCTTAATGTTGTTAAAGGCGCCTTCAATGTCGATGAACGCTGCGAGCGTGAATTCCTTGCGCTCTAGCGATCTCTCAATGGGGCTTACTAGCGAGTGGAGGGCCGTTTCTACCGACCTACCCTTGCTGTAAGCGTGCTGTGAGGAGGATATCAGTGAAGGGTTGATGATATCCCGAATGTGAGTGTCCAATAACTTCTCAAATGTTTTGAGGAGAAAAGACGACAGACTGATGGGTCTGAGATCCTTGGGGCTGACGTGCGAGCATTTGCCCGCTTTGGGTATGAAGACCACATTTACCTCTGTCCATGATCTAGGAATGTGGTTCAGTTCCGCACAGCTCCTGAAGATTGTGAACAGCCATGGAAGTATGAGGTCCAGGACCTGCTGAAGCTCAGCAGGGAAGATGCCATCAGGACCCGGTGCTTTATAGGGCTCGAATGAGTTGACAGCCCACGTTATGGCGTTCTCTGTCACCCATTCGGCGGAACCGGTTATCGGCAAGTAAGTGGGAGCTCTGCCTCGATCTACAGAACTACCTGGAAAGTGAGAATCCATAAGCAGTTCAAGGGACTCTTTACAGGAGATGGTCCATGAGCCATCGTTTTTCATGAGAAGACTAGGGTTCGGTGGGGTGGTGGACAAGACTTTCCTGAGCCTGGACACCTCCTGGATGCCTTCTATTTTCTCACAGAAGAGCCTCCAGGATGTGCGTTGAGCTTTCCTTAGGAACGTTTTGTATTCGCCTAGCTTCCTCTTATAGGCGTCCCAGTCCTCTGCCTGACGAGAGAACTTAGCTTTGTTAAAAAGCTTACGACAATCCTTTCTTAGGAGTCCTATTTCCTGACTCCACCATGGTGGGCGAGATTTCCGGCCTGGTCTGGTTATAGGACAGGATGCAGACAGCGCATTACATAGGACTTGAGTTAACTTGTCAACAAGTAAGTCAAGGTCAGAATAGTTATTTGGAGGGGAGCTTGACAGGTTACATAGTCTAGAACTCACGGCTTCCCTGAAAAGTGCCCAGTTGGTATTCCTGTGATTCCTATAGGCAGGATGTGGGGGCACAGATTCCAACAGGCTGTAAGTGATATAGCGGTGGTCCGAGAAGGAGTGCTCATTCGAGACTTTCCAATCTCTTACCTTGAGGGAAAGACTTTCGGAGACAAGGGTAATATCGAGAACCTCTTGTCTGTTGCTAGTGATGAAGGTGGGCTCACTGCCCCTATTGCAAACTACGAGATTAGTGCTAACTACATAGTCGAACAATTGCTCACCTCTTTCATTAATATCTGAGCTGCCCCATATGGTGTGGTGGGCGTTGGCATCACAACCCAGAATGAGCGGTTGCTTCCGGTTCTCCGCTTCCGCGATCACTCCCCTCAGAATGGCCGAAGGGGGAGGCCCTGGATAGTCGTGGGCCAGGTAGGCCGAGGTCACCCAGAATTTACTTGAGCGAGCCTCGATGCATACCGTTGTAGTGTCTTGATCGCTGAAATTGGAGATTAAAAATGGTTTAAGGGACGCCTTTGCGAGAATACAAGATCTGGGTTTACCTGCGTTGCTCACATGCGCGAGTATGTATCCCTTGGCCCTTAGACCTCGCACCAGATCGCTAACGACCCAGGGCTCTTGAATAAGGACCAGCTCTTCTCCGGTGCGGGAGATCCGGAGAAGGAGGGCGGCCGAGGCCGCTTTGGAGTGGTGAAGGTTAATCTGAAGTATCCGCAGCATTGCAGATAGCTTCGATTACCGTGACATTTGCCTCATCCGTGTCGGAATCCATAAATGCATCCGAAACGACGGGACTGTCACGACCACTGCGATGTTCCAGATCCGATAGCTCGAGGCCGTCCGGATCTGGTTCGGATGTCGCATGCGACGTAGTGGGGGAAAGGGATGGCAAAGTAGGATAGCCAGGAGGGAACCGAGGTGGGACGGTCGAAGAAGACGGGGGACAGGAGACGCCCGTCCCAGTGCTCACCGTGTCTGACTCCACCCGAGTGGGGGCCGCTACACTACCGGCCTTATCGACACTGGTGGAGGAAGCGGACTTCTCCCTGTTTGCGTCCTCCTCGTCCTTTTTGTAAACGTTCAACGTGACATTCACAAAGCCGAAGCTAATGATGCCGTTGGTGCGTGCAAGAGGGGCCAGGGACTCCGTGTTGATGACTATTACCGCCGATCTGGAGTCCCCGACTGGTTCCCTTAGCTTCGCCACCTTCCAGTTATGGGTAGGAAGCTCAGGGTTGCAGTACTTAATGATGTTAAGGATAACTTCGGGGTTATCCACCCGTGCAGGGAGCCAGGCTCGAGTCCTTGGCCTGTTGGGGATCTCGTCTCTATTTACAACTTCGAGACGAGAGCCTTTCCAGAGTTCGCCGATCCTGCTCAGGGCCATCTTGTAGATATTGACGGACCTCTGATCGGCGAACGCAACGAGCTTGACGTGGCCTTGATGCCAGCCAGCGTCACAACACTTGGGGGGGGGACCTGGGTGCTCGAGAACTAGAGTCCAGTAGAGCTCCGTGACGGCAGACTCCACCTTCCTCCAGTTCGCCGGGGAGATGCTACCGTCGATGTCATTACGGTCGATGACAGCCAAGACGATGTCACCCTTGAGCATCTCACTATAGGATGTTCCAGCTGGAACGGAACTACCGCCGCTGGCCTTCATCCTTTTGGGGTCCGTTAAGGACTCCTCCGCAGACCTTTGCCTCTTGGACGTGAAGTCACTAGACCTGGGGTCCGCAGGAACTGCACTGGCAACTTCAGTTGCCCAGGCGAGCGACTTCTTTCTTTGGTCCGAGAGCTGATCAGGGTTGATGCCCTTGAAACGCTCCAGGATCCGCGCTGCCGCTCTACGTGCCTTGTAGACAGAGTTGGAGGGGCCAATGCCTCGAGTGGCCTTAACAGCACCTCGAGATGGCAAGCGTGAGTCCTTAGAAGATGCTTTGCTAGTGCCAGGTATGGGCGCCAAAGCACTAGCTGCAAGCATGGCAGAACTCGGGGTTTTAGTCTGAGAGGGCTCCACGCGGCTGCTGCTAGTGCCAGGTACGGGCGCCAAAGCACTAGCTGTCAGCACAGCGAGGGATGGGGTTGAAGAGATAGGCCGCTCTTCACGGCTGCTGATGTTGCTAGTACCAGGTTCGGGCGCCAGAGCACTAGTTGTCAGCGAGGTAGACGATGGGGTTGAAGTAGTAAGGGGCTCCACGCGGCTCTTGACATTGCTAGTGCCAGGTTTGGTCGCCAGAGCACTAGTTGTCAGCACTTCAGGAGCTGAGGTTGAAGTAGCGGGAGAGCCTGTAGAGGATGCACCGCTTGATGCCGAGGCATCGGATTTGGTTTTTTTTGTTTTTGTTTTTGTTTTTAAAGGATTCATTTGGTCCCACGAGTAGCGGAGAAGGGAAGGTCCGCCTGTGCAGAGATCCGCAGTACACAGGTAAGGCTGGCTAATCCGGAGTGTCGCCAGGTGCTCCGGATACTCCGTTCGCGACTGGGCTATTTTTGAGATGGGCCCCCAGCCAGGCTGATCCTCGGCACGGGTCGTATGACATCTTGATCCGGCCCATCGGAGAGAGAGGAAGTTAAGGGAGGGAGATAAAAGGGGGGGGTTGACTATTGCTTAGCTTCAGGCCTCATCTTCAGCGCAATCCTCCCCGAAGGAAGGTTGCTCAGAAGACTCATCGACCTTACTAAGCCCCCGCACCACGTCAAGGTGAATAGTCTCGCGGGAGTAGACTCGCAGTAACCTTCTACGCATTGCTAATTAGATTTTTACCTCCGGCGGTGTCGGCGACAGACAAGTTCATTAACTTTGCCGACAAAAAAAAAGAAAAAAATCACGGGCTTAGTCTGACCACTCCCATGACATGAAAAGGGAGGCGAATTCAATTTTTCTTTTTCTGAAACAAAAAAAAAAACAATCTCTTGTCACAGATTTGCATAGCGAATGTATCAGACAGAAGACGATTTTTTGTCAAAGGACATAGAGTCTCTATATGTATACATAAAAAAAATTCCAATGTGAGTTCCCTCAAACCAAAAAAGGGGGATAATACTACACATACCCTTCACCAATTAATTTGCTTTTTATTACAAAGTAGTTTGCATAAATTCGCACGTCCGTATTTCGGGAATGCATACAGAGGATGGTAACCACCCCCTCACATTGAAGCCAAAGCAACCACTTAGCACTCAACACACAACAGGAGTGTGTAGATATGATGGTGGATTAAAAAGAAAGTAAATCGAATTTTTAGAATGCACATGTGGAGCAAGGAGTACTCCTCTTAGGAATGACGATGACGATTACAGAAGTGGGAAAGCACAATGAGTCATATGTGCAACAACCTAACTCTCGGACTGACTCTCTTCGTTGATTCGAAAAGAGAGCTTTGTGTATGTGAAAAGAAGATAAACTCACGCGTTAAGGGTTCCATTCTTGCAAAAAACGTGTTTGGAAAAATTTTTCAATGTCTTGCTTCTTCAATTGACACCAATTGGAGCTTAACTCAACAAACAAATACCGTTAATTTAAACTTTTAACTTTAAATCTATTTTTTCAATTGTTTTTTTTCTGTACATTTATTTAAATGGTTATAATTCAAGAATTGAACATACTTTAATACAATTTATATGTGTATGTGGATGGATACACATAAAAATTGTGGATGTGGATGTATTTTTAACATATCAAATGTTTAGTTACACGTCAATCAGGCAGACTGTAAAGCCAGGCTCAATGATTTTTGGAACATAATTTTATATCATAAACAAGAAAACAAAGAATAAATCTAAATCTAATAAAATATCGTTAACCCGGTTTTAGAGACCGAAAAAAAAAGTCATCATCATCATTAGTGGCGTAACAGCCCACGAAGGGCCAGAGCCTAGCTTTTCGCGCCTCTACTGCGTTGTGCGTGTTATAATTTTGAGACATGTGGAGGGGACCTACAGTTTATTGCCGGTTCCGAACGGCGAATTGCGAAAGCTTTCCATGACAGAAGTACTCCAGGAGGGTTGTCAGTCGTTCGCTGGAGGTGGGGCCGTGAAAATTGTTTGTGGTGTTTCCCCGAACCGGATTCGAACCCGGGTACTCTCGCTTAACAGTCCGACGCACTATCGATTAATCCACGGCGCCCACAAAAAAGCCAGTCTTGTTAATTTATAAATATTTAATGAAATGTTATACAAGTTTATGTTCTTTTGAGTCTTATTAATACTGAGAATTCCAAACTCAACGGCATTATCTGTAAACGGTTTTCTGGACTGCATGAGTAGAATAATTCTTTCATTCGCACAAATTTCCTGTGGTTTCCCGTAAATCAATTTCCTAACAGACAATATCCTGCCAATCAATTTCTTCAGCAGACAATCATTTTCCTTGTCGAGGATAGTTAGTCCTTAAATAAAATTCGGTGCAAATAAAAGAAACAATTTTAATTTCGTCGTGTACAACACAAAAATTAATAATATTAAGATCTTCAAAAGAAGAGAACAAAAGAAGAAAAATTGTATGTTAATTACGGAGATTCGGAATGAACGTTTTTTGGCAAACTAAATTTGTTGAAGAAAACAAATAAACTTAACTTCAAATTATAAAGGCTATATTTCTTGTAAATTTGTTCATTCACCACTTTCATTTTAACCTAACCTAACCTATCCGTATTTTATGAAGAAAAGAAAAAAAAATTTATTGAGGGTTTTTGTCAGTGTTTTCCCTTAAAGGCTTTCTACTAAATACTGTTTAAGTTAAAATATACGTTTTTCAGTAGTAAGATTAATTGTTAACGTATCTCTGTGCAAGCTGAGTTCATCACAAATATGTGAATCAATGAAAATAAATGCAATTACTTCTAAATTACAGAGGCTAAAAAATGATGGCTATTTTCGAACAAGAGAGGTTTGTTTTCATGTTATTTTGCACAATAGTAAGTTCGAATGAATGAAAGGGACCATCTGGGAGAAATATTCAAGTTGCCTACGACAATCTAGTTCGCAATTCAGCCTAAAATATGCTGCAAATGTCTGAAAACTTTTAGCTCTTAGCTCTTAGCTTTTAGCCGATTTTGGGCACAGCCCTTCGCGTGTTTCGATTCATCTGTGTAGACATCAATGCAGTTGGCCATATAAGGACTCAATTCGTCCCACTGGCTCAAAGAAAGTTGTGCGGCTATGGTAATCAGTATTGATACACTCATCCCTCGCTTTACACGGGTTAAGGGAATGAGAAGTTTCGTGCAAACCGAAATCGCGCAAAACGAATTATGAGCGTACATGGATGTATTTTTAACAGAAAAACAGTAGTGAGCAAAGATTCTTTAAAGAAAAAACCTTATTTTGCGAAAGTCGCGCAAATCAAATTTGGGTAGGTATTTGAAAATCGCGTAAAGGTGAAACCGCGTAAAACGAGACCGCGTAAAACGAGACCGCGCAAAACGAGGGATGAGTGAATTACCAAAACGCGTGGAACAAAACAAATGAACACACGACTTCTGTGTCGCCAAGAATAGTGATTTTGTGACATAAATTATTTTAAGAGCAGAATATTGACTTGTTGCATTCTGTAGATTATAATAAGAATAAATCTTCATTGAGAGTCAGTCTCTTTCAAAAGAAATTTTATCTTAAGATCAAATATATACAGTATCGTACAAAACAATAGCTAGATGTTCAAATATTAATAAAACCTTGTTACTATTTAGGTTAGGTTAGGTTGATGTGGCTGGCTACAACAAATTACTCACAGCCGCACTTATGCCAGATTAGGTCCATTGTGAAGCCACATTGCGGGCAAAGAAGGTGGGATTGTTACTATTTAGTTGTAAGCTTTTTTGCCTTCAACATAGGCATACATATTCTTAGAAAAAGGTTGAGAAAATCGCCTAATATGCTCATACGCGCATCTTTCCGTACACTTTCTATTGTTTTGTATAGCGGTCCCAACTTTTGCGCTGTTAGCGAATAATTTGTCTGTCTATTGTCTCCAACAACAACTGTTCCACATAAGGCTTAGCTCAATAGATTGTGCTGATGAATCTAGAACTTCGATATTATTGGCATTGCGCAATTTTTTTTTTTACTAAAAAAAATATTTTTTAAAATAATTTATGACTGCAAATACCACAATAATAATGAAAAATATTAGTCTGCGTAAATTGGCATTATTATTCCCTTCAAAATATATGAAGCGGATCATCTACAAAGCTTAACAGAGTAAAATTGTGATCTATAGTTTATGAAAGAAGAAAGAATTGAGTTGCATCAGATCTGCTACACTGCGCAGTGTAGGGTTAATCTAGGTTTTGACTAGCTTGCTTTAATGTGTTGGATCGTTGTCCTTCATCGCAATGGCATTTCCTCAATTGCACATGGAATTATAACCGATTTCAATATGTCCAAACAGTTAAACCGATTCCGAATTGAATGATTCTAAAAACTGCCCTTATTCACCAATTAGAGAGACATCTCCGGACTAGTACTTTCCCTCCACCACATTAGACCGCTGCTATGCAGTTCCACGGACGCATTCTTGATCATTCCGGTCGTTTGTTCTTCCGTCATCCGAATATATTTATAGGTGGATTTATTAGAAAAGAGCTTGTTCCATCACTAAGCCCAATCGCTCGTTGCGTCAAACTTCTTATTTTTGCTATCAATTCATATTTTAAATAAATTTTTTTCAACACTAAAAACTTCGTGTGATATTAATTAAAAATTCTAACCTCTATCTTAAAAAAAAAACTTTAAAATATTTCGGGCAAAGGTTTAACACTTTTGTTTTTATATTTACAAAACCTTGCAACCCGTCCTGGCTTCGCGCAGGCAGCATTTTATAACTAAAGTTTTTTAGTAATCCAGTAATGGACTACCAGAAAGTGTTAATGAATTTAGAAATAATTTGGGGTAATGCATTGCTGGTTCTACATCTAAAACGCTTTTAACTGTATTTGTATGCGGCAAAGTATCCCTTCCCTCAAACCAAATGAATTAGTAGATAAGTTTGCAATATCCGAATATATCTTCTCAATCATTTCTAAAATGTTCGGTACCAAAGCAAAGATATTTCTGAAATTTACCTTCTCATTTCTTACTTCAAATTGTTCTGCTCTTACTTACCAGTATTACTCTACTTGGAGAAATTGCAAGCACTTGAAACATCGGCACTACGCAATTAGTGTAGTTCCAATTTAATGGAAGTTTAAAAGCAGAGTTGGCAGTTCTTCCTTCATCTAAAAGTGTGGGTTCAATTCCAGTCTCTCCACCATGCTTAATCTTTGCAAGCAATAGATTTATTGAAAGGTCTTTCCGCTGCCTCCAGTAGCACTCAAAAAGAAAATGTTCCCCTTGTTATTGTAGACTAATAACATAATTAAATCATAAATAATTTTTTTTTTTCTTTTTCAAAAGACACTCAGTTTTGAATCGCTTCAATAAGTCAGTATTTATCATAGTTTTTTTTCGCATGTATTCTGCATGGTTTGACGTTATTAATTATTTGCCTAAGAGAGACTATTTCTCCATTTACTTGAAATAAAATTCCGCAGAACACACAGTCGAATTTTTCTCTAACTCGAAATATTTTGGCATTCCCCTCAATCTTCCATACAAAAACCATCCTCTAAGTCGAACTCCCTTAAAGTCGAAAATCCCTCAAACCGGAATACAATCTTTCAATGCCTCTAAGTCGAATTTTATTTCTTTGGCTGAAAAATAGACAAAAAAATGTCCTCTCGCAGCTTCTATCGAGTACGCACACTCGCATTCTCTGACTCTCCCAAGGTGGTCCTAGACGATGAACACATTTCGCGAATTCATTGGTTGTTGATTCCTGTAGTTCAAACACGTCAGAGAAAAAAGCGCAAGTGGTTGCCCTTATTGTTGTTTACCTTGCTTGCGAACATGTCCCTACACGCGAACATCGCGAACGAACGGTCGTTGTCGAGAGCCATCTCTACATCTCTCTCTCTCTCTTTTGAAAAAGTAACATAAAGGCGTCTGCCAGTATAATTCCAATTGTAAATATTACAGTCCATGATAATCCAGATAAAGGATTTTCAACAAAAAAAAAGATATTAATCACTCTAACTCGAATTTTTCTAAAACTGCCTCGAACTCAAACTAATTTTGATGTCCCGTGAAAATTCGACTTAGAATGATTCGACTGTATGTTGTTGTGTCAAAATGTCTGAAAAATAAAGCCCATACCCATAACAAATACTCAACAATACTACTGGTGAAAACCGCATGCAAATCGGCTCAGTAGTTCCTGAGATTAAACTCCCCAAGCATTTTTTCGGACTCTGTTTTATAATATTTATAGATTATAGATATAGATAAAGAATACATTTATTTTTTCGTTAATCATTTATAGATCTGTTAAACCCGAAACTGTGGTAACTGAAAGAGTTACTATACAGCACGCAATCGGTTAACGCAACCCTCGATTCGTGCAACTCCTCAATTTTTATAGCACTTAAATCGTAGCACAGCCTGATTCTATAAGTGCAACTTTTTAAAAGTGCTATTTCGATTACTGCAATCTATTAAAAAATTTTGAAATATTCAAATGACTACAAAGAGTAATTGTCTACAAATATCTTAAGAGAAATAGATGATTTCATCCGTCTCCGAACCTTGATGAAATTGTTACCAACATTAGCATCTCAAATAAATGATTGAAACGATAAATTGTCAGGAAATTGCAAAAATACGACAGAAGTTGAGAGCACAAATGAAAGTAAAAATAAAGTTGGGGGGGACTCGACTGTATTTGTATTGTATGTATGTTTTGTAAATTTTCTTCAATTTCGTTTTCTTAATAAAAAAAAAAGACCTGTTCAACAATAACGATTTACTTTGGTTTCAGCAACGTTTTTTTTTTATAATATTGTCGTTATTTTTGCAGAAACTGTCATTTCCACCATATTTTTTTATATATGAAAATATGTCCCAGTAAGTGCAACAACCTCGGTTATTGCAACTACCTTAATTTCTATTCTAGTTGCGTTAATCGAGTCTGTGCTGCATTTATTTATTTTAAATGTGATTCCACAAAGATTGTGTGTTCGAAAAGGAGCCCTTAGAAAAAAGGGAAACCCCTGTCGTACATACAAGTGGATGTGACACACCAGTTGAATTCCTTTATGTGTACGCACACATTCCGCAAAAATTAAAAAAAAAAAAAAGATGAAGAACAACAACAGAAGAACCGACCGAAAGAAAACGCCTAACTACAGACATCACCCACGTACACAAACACAAGGGTTTATCAGAAAGGATCCGAACGCTCTCTCTTCTGTGGTTCGTGTGCGTGCTCCTGGTGCTCTCTACCGGAATACATATTGCATATTTCGTTGTCCCTTTTGTGTGTATCATTTTTACGGTGCTCTCCGGTGGGCGGCAATGATGGTTTGGTAACCATTTGTGCTTCTTTGTCAGCCTTATATCGATCGAAAAGGATGCAGTGTTGCAATACAACACGCAGAAAAAAAGAAACTATATAAAAAATTGTATGTAGACTCAGAAAAGGGGGAGGGGAGGCTATCAGTCCTTGAGATGGAGTCTTTCCTTGTTCATGTTGCTCTTACTCACGAAAGTATAAATGGAACTGTTGTTTATCCCGTCGGGTTCTCGCTCTCTGTGTCATTAGCGAAAATATTAAATTGTCCTATTGTCCTACAGGTCTATAAGTTCATTTATTTTTTTAAATTTTCTCTCGCGCCACCACCGTCATCTTGCTGCACCAAACAACAGCACAGTCCTTTCGCCTCCCTATGTACAAGGATTGGGGGCGTAGTGTAAGAGAGCGCCCAGCTGAGCTTTTTACAACTTAAATTTGCGATTGTATCTGTGTGCTTACTGGGCGAGTATATATTCGTGGAACGGACGGATATCGATCGCACACAGCGCAAACATGTGCTTCGTCATTAATTTAGTGTTGATGAGGATTAATATCCTTCTGGTCGACTGTTGAAAGTTCACATTTGTGTTTTGCTTTTCGTCCTGTTCGAAACGGTGTGTATTCATTATGGAAACATTTTCCGAGCAACATGGTGTCATTATTATGAAATTTATTTTTCCAAGTTTGTGTTTTTGCCCACGGTAACGATAACTAAAATTTAATTTAAAACTAACCGCAGACTTGTCACTGTTGTGTTTAATTTTATTTTTATTTTCTTTATTCATATGAATCAAAGACAAATATCAAGTGTGTTTTAATGGAATATGAAATGAGTTAAACATCAAATCGTTGTCACATCTAATGGGATTGCCACAGAATTCTTTAAGGTATTTATTTCAGTTCTATTCTTCAACTGACTCTAGTGAAGTAAATTCACAGTCAAAAAAAACTTTTGAAAATAAAGAAAATAACTTGAATCATCATCCGTCTGAAAGAAATACATGCTGCTTTTATTATCTTGTCGGCATAAAAAAGTTTTGTGTTTGGTACGTTGGGTACGTTGACGTGATGATAAGAATCTTTCGCCTCCTTGAATAGAAAAAAACTGATAATGGTAAAGTATTGCGAGTGTTTTTAGTGGAATTCGCTTTCGTGTGTTTAAAAGTTATTAGTTTTTCTTTTTTTCCCCAAAGGGAAAAAAAGCTAGTAAAGTGAACTATTTTGTTCTATAAATCTACATTAAATCCCAGCAGTACAGCTTCCATGATCTTGAATCTAATTGTGTATAGCGTTTTTTAGATACAAAGCACTAGCCGAAGAATCTCTTGCAGGTAATATCCGATGGAATCAGAAATCGCGATTGTGGAGTACGGTAATGCACCTAACGCTGTTCTTTGTAAAGACTTTCAGCGACAAATTCGCTAAACAATTTTTTTTTATGAAACCGTGATATGAAGAATTCGACACTCCATTCCCAAAACGACATAACTGCCAGTAATTCTATGAAGCCCGTTCCTAGTTTTTAAGACTACTAACATGACGTAAAAATATAGACTTGTGCTCGTATTTCAAAATTTCAAACAGAATTTAGTTCCAACGCACTGTTAATAAATTTTAACACACTTGCTTAGTTTGAAACAAGAACCTACTGCCTTAAATGAATTTATCGCAATGAATCTCTTAATTATATAAGCAGCTGCTACTTAGAAAATTATGAATTTAGTATTTTATATTATTTTATTTTTATATTACATTTTTTTTAATTATTGTACAAATGATATTTTGATCAATTTATCTACAGCCTTAATGTGGCTTAATAATCTCAGTTCAAGTGTTTTTTCTTACACCATGCCGCCGCGCTAATTTGAAAAAAAAAAAAAAAAAAAATCCTGGGTAGAGATAATTCGACAGGTTTACCAGTCTTTTGAAAGATCATCGTGTTTTTGTAGCAGAAATTGTGGCATTCAACACTATTTGTTATTTAAATACGAATGTCACTACTATTCTTTCTCTACCATTATTTTTTTAATTTTAATTTTACATTGTAAACTATTTTCACTTCTTGGTTTTTTTTTATTGTTTAAAAATATGGAATAAAAAAAAAAATAAAAATTAACGGGCGGTGTAACATCCCACCAACCAAATTCGTTGCCCATGCCCATTTAATTGTGAGAACCCAAAAGATGGCTGACAATGGGCCTAGCTTTGGCCGAAGTGTACCAAATTTTCAAAATGTGTTTAAAGTAACAGTAGTTAATAAAAAAAAAAATTAAAAAGCCTGTTAACAAAACTTTGATTTTTCATTTCTCATTTGCTAATGAGATGTTTTGATATTTCTTCAATAAGTGAACTCCCGTCACGTGTCATCATCATGATTGGCGCAACAACCGGTGTTCGGTCGGGACCTCCTGTAGCAAGCACTTCTACCTACCCCAATCGCTGGCCGACAATCTATGGGGATAAACGATTATAGGGCTCAGATGTTCAACCTTTTTAGGGTTTCGTTCCAAAGGAATAACGAAACCCTTATGAAATCACTTCGATGTCTGTCTGTCTGTCTCCTTTTACGTATTTGACTGTAACTTATAAGTCCTTTCTAGTTAAGGGATGAAATTTGGACTGAAGATGTATCTAGGCAACCCAAAAACAAATCATGAACCCTTTTTGGATTTAGTCGCAGATTAAAGGAAACGTTAATACTAATACTAACACCAGAAAAATCTTTTATTAACTTTGATGGCCGATATGGGTGTCATTGGAAAAGGGGCGGTGCGCTGATTATGAAAATGTCTGTCTGTCTGTCATTAGGCTTTATTCTTGGTAATTGGCAAACCACTAAGAATTAAGAAATAAAACTTCGCCAAAAGAGTATTTCACTTGCCCAAAGAAAGCTTATGCAAAAAACTTAGTACCAATACTAAATTTGAGAAACAAATTTCTTTTACTAATTCCTTGATATGGGTATCGTTGGAAAGAGGATGATAGTTAGAGAAAAGTTGTACTATGGTAATCACCTTACTCTTATTGGTAAACAGTTATTTGCCAACAAACTGCAAAAAACTGACTTGTGAACCGTGTCCCCTACCTTATTTTCTAGAATATTTGACCAAAAAATTTGAAAAAAATTCGAGTTATGGGACAACTCATCGCAATACCTCAAAATTATCCGAAAATAGTGTATGATTTTTTGCTCATACTAAAATAAATTATTTACTAACTTTTTTTGAAAAAAAATTCACGAGAATTTGTTAAGTGAGGTACCATCGGATAGGTCTTGTAAAATTTTTGCTTTTTGAACTTCTCGTTTGGAATTTAAGTTTTCGAGATATTAAGCTTCAAAATCAAAAAAAAGCGTCCCCCCTCTCATTTCCACACCCGTTAGTCTAAAATTCTGAAAAAAAATCTTTTAGTTTTCGAGATATTGGCCAAAAACCAAAAAACAACAACATTCGAATTTTGAAGATCCGAAAATGCCATTTTGTAGATCACGGCGAAAGAACAAATAAATTTTATGTCAAAAAAACTATTGTCATACAATTTTTCAAGATATTAACGATTTAAATCGAATCAGTTTCCTGCAAAAAACGATGAACTGACAGCAGTCTCAGTGTCGCTTGTGGCATTTCATCCCCTTAATGCACCAAAGCAATTACACGGCTGGCGCGATCGGCAAATGGGAAATGACTTTCTTTTGTTGTGTTTCGAAATGAAAAGAAGAATTTTACTGAATGAACAGTGAATTGAGTTTGATTTGATTTGACTACTTTAGTTTGTCTTTTTGCGAACGAAACCCTCGGTGGGTGAGTAAAACTCACACTTGACCGGTTTTCTTTTAGTTTTGAAAACGTTTATTTATTCTCTAAACTAACTCTTTCCCGAAATTAATTTTTGTTTGCTTCTACCTGTTTTATAAGATGTTTTATCTTAGAGTGTAAGCAACTCTTAATAAATAAATCTAAATCTAAAAGTAAAAAGAATATAACAATAGATTCATCAAAAAAACTCAAATAACCAAAATTAGTCCATTTTTTCTAGAAAAGAAAGTTGAAAACGGGAGTGTCACTAAGCCACATGTACTGCGATCTAAAATCGATTGTGCTGCCAAAAAAGTGTGCACCTTATAACAAGACCAAGAACTCAAAACTAGCACTAAGCTTGTTATCTCTTTGTATCTAAACTTACTTATCAAGCAACTTATCAACCCTTGAGGTTGAGCTAACGTAGCCTTGCAACGTTGACGGTCATGCTGCTTCCAGTCCAGAAGACTAACCATGATCACTTGATCTCTGTACTAGAAGTTTAATCTCCCTCTCCTCCTCGAACCAGGAGGCTCCGATTCGGAGAACCTTTTAGCTGGAGCGTTTGTGTCGATGCGCTCGATGTTGGCGAGCCGCTGTAGTCGATGGATTTTTGCCTTCCGGACTATTTTTCACGTCTTTGTACAGCTCGTAAAGTTTGGGATATGTTTTCTCCTCCATTCGCCTTCCTCACAGACTGGACCGAATATCTATATATTTGGTTTTCTCCTCATTTACCTTCAGACCAATTGACTAGCGCTGGACATGCACATAGCACTCGCTCCAACGTTTCGCTAACGATGAGTCCCTGCAGTCTCTGCAGGTGTCCGAAGCGATTAAACCTATCCTAAGCCGAGATGACCTAGTAAGCAGTGCCCTGTGATATTACCAAAAAAACAGGCAGCATTTGAGCCTGAGAAACTTAGAACCTGTTCAGTCTTACATAGGCAGTAATGCAGCAAAAAGATTTTGGTGATGCGACAGGATTTTTCGCTAGACACCAAAAAATACCCAATTTGATTTAACTTTACGTGGCTCAAAGCATAATATTCTTTATCTGATTGATTGAGCATCTCATAGCTCCGAGGTAAATTGAAAAACCAAAAAGAATTAAACAACTCGTGGCTTAATCGCTAATTACCCCCGTATACATTCCTTTCCTTTTCTTTTCTTTTCCGGAATGAAAAGGCTCTTGATGCTTTCAATTAACCATTAATTAGAATATGTCGGATGTACAGAACTATATGTCTCATGTTGTTGAGCATGGTTCGACCAGAGTTGTGAAAGACCGCAATCTTTTGTAATGTAATCCCTGAATTCTTGGAAAGTATTTCATGATTTGTTATTCATTCAATTGACTTCATTTCAATACTTTGATTTCGGCATTGAAATCTGTCATTCCTTTTGAAGTCTTAACTGGAGCAATCTTTAAGACCAACCTTTTAATTGCAAACCAACTGAAGCAAATAAAAATAAAATCTTATTTATTAATTTTCGCATCGATTAAGACCAGATTACAACCGCCACTATACCCGAGTCACTATAATTCAACTTTAGCATGTGATAGTGATCTGAGACTCGTAGTCGTTTCGGTTTAAAGCCCAATAGAGAATAGAACGAACCCTGTGCGCGTGAGTGCAACTCGCACTTGACAAATTTTGTTTTTTTAAGTTCGATAAATATATTTTTTTTTATTTCATTTGAATTTAAATTTAAATCTTTTTCTTCTTTCTTTTTTCAGTACTTATGTTGTGAAACATGAGGCTTTTAATCAGCGCCTTGTTGCTGGCAACACTATATCATCATGTAACATGCAACAACAACAACAACGGTAACAGTATTAACACCAGCAGCAGCAGCAACATTAACCTTAGTGGTGGTGGTGGTAACAGTCTTAGCAGCAGCAGTAGTAGTAGTAGCACAATTAGCATAGCCAACCAAGCAGCCGTAGCAAAGAACAACTATAGCAGCATAATAACTCGGCAAAGAAAATTTGACACGGTACTGAATCATCTGGTTGTAGACACAATAACTGGGCGTGTCTACGTGGGCGGTATAAATCGCCTGTTTCAATTGTCACCGGAGCTAGAGCTTCACGAATCGGTGATAACCGGGCCCCAGAATGACTCGGTCGAGTGCACCGTGCTCGATTGTCCTGCGAATACCGTGCGCAAGCCGACAGATAACGTGAACAAGGTGTTGCTTATTGATCGAGCTACGTCGCGTCTTATATCGTGCGGTTCATTGTTCCAGGGCATTTGTACGGTTCGCAATCTACAGAATGTCAGTATTATAGAGCAGAAGGTATCGGACGCTGTGGTCGCAAATGATGCGAACTCATCGACGGTTGCATTTATAGCGCCGGGTCCACCACAGCCCCCAGTGACGAATGTGATGTACGTTGGCGTCACGTACACGAATAACTCACCATACCGCAGTGAGATTCCGGCGGTTGCATCGCGTAGCCTCGAGAATCAGAAAATGTTTCAAATCGCCTCATCGGCTGTGACGACTGGAACGCGTATATTTATAAATTCCTACGCGCGAGAGTCGTATCTGGTAAACTATGTCTACGGTTTCAGTTCAGAGCACTTTTCGTACTTCCTCACCACCCAGTTGAAGCATAATCATCACTCTACGCCAAAAGAATACATTACAAAGCTGGTACGCATCTGTCAGGAGGACTCGAACTATTACTCGTACACGGAAATCCCAGTCGATTGTATAGATGCGCAAGGTGGTGGTACAAAGTACAATCTGGTTCAGGCTGGGTTCCTGGGAAAGCCCGGCTCCGATCTAGCATTAAATTTAGCAATAACAGAACAGGACGATGTGCTGTACGCGGTTTTCTCCGAGGGAAAGGGCAACGTTTCAACGGACAACTCAGCGTTGTGCATATACTCGCTGAAATCCATTCGCAGGAAATTCATGCAGAACATTAAATCCTGCTTCAATGGCAACGGTGCCCGTGGCTTGGACTTTATCTCGCCGAACATGGACTGTGTTTCTACGGTTAGTATTGAATTTATTTTTATTTATTTTTGTATGCTGCATATCTGTATGAATGGAGATAACATTGATCTATTTGACCATCTACAGACGATTTTTGTTGTTCGATTTAACTCAATAATGAGCGTCTCTTAAAACTGAGAATTTCTACCGTAAAAAAAGTTTTTAAATAACCATCGGTTTTATTTGTGTCCTTATGATGCAGAAATCAGATTTGAGATCTCATCTTTTCGACAGAAATCAAAAATGTATCCGGATTAGCAAAATTAACAACAGCTTGACGCACAATGGACTCGGATTCGCCAATCTAGCTCTATAAAATTATTTTGAGAACGAACATTTAAAGTAGTTACTGTAGCTTAAAGTAATAATGATCTCCAGATTCTTACTTTCTGTTGTTAAAATGAAATGAAATGACAAAGATATTCTGGAGACGAATCTATACACATTTTTACAATTTGCCTGAAACACGTCTACTTTAAATCCCGGTGCACACAAGTGATTGTTTAGCCGCTTTTGCGTCATCAAAACTTACAAATCGATTGACCGGTGCACACAAACGGGCGATGAGATACATGCATACATTGACCGGCGCCTCCACTTTGTAGTGCGCGCTATAAATTTACACATGTGGAGGGGACGCGAAACCTTTCCAAGACGGAAGTACTCCAGGAGGACTGTCAGTCGTTCACTGGAACTAGGGCCATGAATAAAGTGTTTGTGGTGTTATTTCTCCGGGTCTTAGGTGGCTGCGTGGTTCTATATGCCGCGTCCAAACAAAAATGTGGCATTTAGTCTCCTAAGACTCAACAGAATTCAAGTTAGGAACCTTATCAGTGTCATAACTGGGTACTCTACTTTTGGCAAACATGCCACAAGACTGGCCGGGAGGGCCAACGACTTCTGCAGAGGCTGCAGATGGTAAGAAGAGGAAGAAACCTCGCTTCATCTTTTGGGGACCTGTAGCGCTCGCAAACCGTAAAAAGCGGCATCTTAGCCATTACTTTCTCGATAATCTCTGCGAACTGGCTGACACCAGCATGAGCCGTATCCTCTATCAAAAGCTCTAACTAGTTTCTGGAGTAGTGAGATGTTTGAATCCGCTCCATGTGGATAGTGCTTCTCTGCCTAAGTGCTTGTCTGCCCTGCGCAGCCCACCACACAACCTAGTCGAACCTGGACTGTTTTTCCGGGTTGAATTCGAACCCCGGTACTCTTGCCTAACAGTCCGACGCATTAAGTGATTAAAACCCGGTGCATACAAGCGGTGTTTTGATGCAGCGATGACGCGGCGGGACCGCTTTTTACTTTTTTTTTTCAATTTAAATTTTGTTTATTGCATATCGATACTTTTTTTTCAATTTCAATTTCATTTATTGCCATTACAAATCAATTGACCGGCGAACACAAGCGGGCAAGTATCAAAAAATTGCTTTTGTAAATCGTTCCAAATGCCCAGTTTATGCTAAAATGCATGTCTCAGGTCAAAAATCGGTTGACGCATTGGTTTTTGGGGTTCAGATTCAAAAGAAAAAAAAATTCAAATACTTATATTTTCAGAACTAATGTATTATATATAAGAGTGCTTTTTCTTTGCTCACTAATTATTTACATTTGAATACATAATCTTCTGCAAACAAGCTATAGCTTCGCAGACGCTTATGCAGTGTAATATATATGTAATTCCTTAAAATAAATAAATAAAAACAACAAAAAAAAAAAAACATAAATGAACAAAAAAGTTAAAACCAAAACTAATTAAAAAAAATAATTTCATTTTAATCCATAAAACGATATATCATTGGATAGGTCTTAAAAAATAAAATAGAGGTTTCATTCTCAACCTTTTGTTAAGGAATTTTGATTTTAAGCTTCATAGTTTAAAATTCTTAACTCTTTCATGACCGCATTTATTCGAGCCGCAGGAAAATACTTTTTCACTTCAACGAAGAGATTTCGGACTAAAATATGTCTGATGCAGAAAAATGGACTGAAATTGAGTTTCAAAATGAACCTTAGGCACTTCTCCTGCAATTTTGCCAATATTTCTGAATTGTTATCATCATCATCTTCTTGACCACGTGATCCACTAATTGGATCGCGGGGGCAACCCAATCCTCCGTGGTTGTCAGTAGATGAAATTCATGTTGATTTCAACATGAACAACACTGGGCATGAAAGGGTTAATGCACTTGATTTAGAAAATTTCAAATAAAAAGAGACTTTTTTATTGAATATTGCAGATAACATATTGTACTAACAAAAAATCTAGGCGTGGAAATGTGTGGCAATTACTTTCGCCCCAAATTAAAACAAAAAACTTCAAATTTGTTTACTTCTTAAAAGAATTATTAAAAGACTTCCTTGTTTATTTTCACAATGAAAGTCAAACTAAAGATTTGATTTAAATTAATTGCTAATTGGCTACTGGCTTGTTTTCATATGATCTATTGGAAGGTTGAATAACGAAAAAATAACTTGCTTATCCCATGTCTTAAATTAAGATTTTTTAGTTAACTCCAACTGTCGGAGTCGGTGCGCCGACCGCCGACCGCCAACCAATTTTGAAATTACTAAAATCTCTACCATTTCCAAAGTATCAGAGCTATAAAGGATCAAAAGTGCTGAGCAAGTCGCTTATTTCGATGTAAATGGTTTTCCAATAAGGACTTGACAACCTTTTTTTTTTAAATAAAACGCAAACCATTTAAGTTATTTCAAAAACTTCATCATCGGCTTGAAGTACAATTCAAATCCTTATGAATGGACTCCGACTTCGTTTATATGGCTACCGCTGGCGAATTTGCAGCGGTTGATTCGTTAGCCCAAATTTTTGAAGACTCAGCCACATAGTTCGGTTGAAACGGCCGCTATTTCGCGCTCAATGACATTCACAATGCAATGCACGCACGCAGATGAGATCTCCACGCAACTCGATCCTCTGCCGCCGACTCTAACTCATCAAGAGGTATGTTCAAGTGTAATCAGGCGAAACTTTGGACTTGGTCCAGCCATCTCATCCTGGGTCTGCGAAGCGGTCGCCTTCCTGACGGGATCGCATTAAAGGCGCGCCACGGAAGTCGTGATGGGACTTTCGTGGCACGTGACCAAACTATCGAAGTATAGGTCTTTCCATTCCGAGAAGCAGCTGCTCTACACTCACCGTCTTGTTTCTTACTCTATCTCGGCGAAAATCTCATCTCGGCAGCTTGTATTCGCGATTTTATTCTTTCGCTTATGGCCAAATTTCATGACCATAGGTGAGACTTGGGACAAATACCGAATTAAACACCGATAACTTGGCCTTCACACCGAACTCGGCCTTCCTGATTACAGATCTTCTAAGCTGTTTCAAAATAGATCCAGCTTGGCCAATCTCTCAGTTTGTGTATAGAGACTGAATAGAGAGAGTGAGAACATACACTCCAGAATTTCCCTTAAGTGACTCGGTCATACGCCTTTTCCAGGTCTACAAAACAACTGTAGATCGGTTTAGCATATTCCCAAGCCTCGAGTACCATTCTTAGAGTGAAAAGCTGGTTGTGTTTCTGCCGGGACGAGAAAAATGGCATTTTTAGCAAGATAATAATTCTAAGCACTCATGAAAACTTTTGAGAACTTGTCTTCAACAACATCAAGCGTTAGTGCTGCTCTAAACTTTTTCTGCATATTGAAAAATCTATAAACGCAAAGCTTTTTCCTTTTTATATTATTTTTTCTTCCCCAAAACATTATAATGAACACCTAAACCTAAATACAGATAGTAATAAAAAAAAATTTACCACTTACAGACATTTAAAAAAAATGTTTATGTCTTATGAATAATAAGCAAATTTCGTATTTTTGCTTTTCGAAAACAGTTTCTACAGTACCCGACAAAGAGATAGCACATGTGCCTTTTTCGTATTGTTTTAATTAAAGCTAACAATAATAGCTTCACTTTGCGTATAAATCATTATATAAAAACTATTAAAATTAGCAATAAAATAGATGTTAGAGCGCAAAATCAAAATAAGATTGCTCAATATATAGTGTAAGCACCATAAGTCATGCGAAAAAAAGATAACACTTTAAAAAAAAAATTAAAAAGTTCAATGTAGAAAATTTCTGTACTACAGATGATAAAAACTAATAATGGGTTGATCCTCCTTGTTTCTTAAGGAGAAATTTTTGCACTTAAGCGATGAAAACAGTATCTCAACCCATACTTCTCCATAATCGTAGAAAATCATGTCATTTGTCGCGGAGTGTATATAAAAAAAAAAACTTTATACAAATATAAGGAAAAAAGTAGTTTGTTCTGTAACAAGCCATCTATCACTTTTCATGTTTTTTTTTCGGAATCTAAGAATCCATAAATTTTATTACAAATACAATACATTAAAACATGGGGTGAGTTCATAAGAGCAACACTGCGACTTTATGAACTCATCCATGATTTTCGTTCTCACATCCAGCTAAATTGCCGAATTCGAGACAGTTTACCAAAAAACAAATACAATACCTGTTAATAAAAAAAAAAACAATTTAAATGATGTGGGAAATTCATCATCATCTTTATTTTTTCAGAAACTCCAAACCATAGGCGAAGATTTCTGTGGACTTGATGTTAATTCACCGCTTGGTGGTGAACATCCTATTGCCGCTGTGCCAGTGGCGATATTCAACAAGCGTCTAACAGCAGTTGCTGCAACTCGAACTAGTGGCTACACCGTTGTCTTTATCGGCACAGCTGATGGTTATCTCAAGAAGATCGTTGTAGAATCTGGAAGCTCAGCGATAGAATATGCTAACATGCCAATAAATATTGGCTCACCGATCAACAGCGACATGCATTTCGATAACCAAAAGCTACACATTTACGTGATGTCGCGGCACGGTGTATCCAAGGTAAAAGTGTACGACTGTTCCGATTACATGACCTGTGGCCAATGTCTTGGTGCACGTGATCCATACTGCGGATGGTGTTCACTTGAGAACAAATGCAGTCCACGTTCGAACTGCGAAGACGACGCAAATGATCCGCTCTATTGGGTTAGTTACAAAACTGGCAAGTGCACAACAATCACGAGTGTTGTGCCACATCAATTGCAACGTACCACAGCTAGAACGGTAAGTCTGGGGGGATTTTTTGTTTGCTTTTTTGTCGTTGAAAAGTAACGTTGGATTTTGCTTGCAGTTGGAATTGATTATCGATCATCTACCTCTGCTAAAGGACAACCTTGTGTGTGCTTTTACCACCGAAGAGAAAGCTTTATTTACAAACGCGACAAAGAAACGAAACGGTGTCAATTGCACAACCCCGCGAACGGATATGTTACCACAAATTGAACAAGGAAGACGTGAGTTGATTCTGTTTTTTCTCGCATTAGTCTTATACTGAAACACGGTGACCCATTTTTAGATCACTTCACGGCGAAACTGTCGGTGCGGACAAAGAACGGCCCGGATCTTGTGTCGACAGACTTCACGTTCTTTGATTGCAGCACACACTCGTCCTGCACGAGGTGTGTGTCATCGGAATTCCCATGTGATTGGTGTGTGGAAGCGCATCGATGCACCCATGATACTGCAGAGAACTGCAGAAACGACATTTTGGTAACCGGTGTTAGCGTAAGTGTAACCCACGAGACGTTGATTAATCAGAACTCCCTAATCTCCTTTTATTTTTTAGCGTATCGGTCCAAGCTACCGCTCTGGTCCGGGATTCTGCCCCACAATCAATGCCACTGGTGATGGGAGCGAGGTTCTTGTGGCCGCTGGCACGAGCAAATCCATCAAGGTTAAAGTGCATATCATTGGACAGTTCATTGTTCAGACACGCTTCGTTTGCCAATTTAACATCGAGGGACGTGTAACGTCATTGAACGCCCAGCTCTTGGGTGACACTATCTACTGTGACAACATGGAGTTCCAGTACACGTCGAGATCGCCGAATCTCACTGCAACATTCGCCGTCATCTGGGGTGGATCCAAGCCATTAGATAATCCTCATGACATTCACGGTAAGTTTTTCACTTTTTATGGACGTTTGACGGGCCTAATCTGGCCAAACTGTGATTGCCACATCACCTTACAATCACCCATTTTTTTTCACCTTACAGTTGTCATTTACCGTTGTCGAGACATGGCGGACAGTTGTGGCATGTGCCTGGCCCTTGCTGAGAAATACAATTGCGGTTGGTGCTCATCGACGAACTCGTGCGAAGTTGAAGAGCAATGCAATAAGAACAACGAAGGCAAGACCGACTGGCTCAACCGCATGGAGACGTGTCCCAATCCGGAGATTCACTCCTTCTCTCCAAAGACTGGTCCATGGGAAGGAGGCACCAACATAACCATTCGTGGAATAAATCTCGGCAAGAACTTCACGGACATCTACTCGGGTGTGCGGATTGCCGGGATAAACTGCATGCCGTTTCAGCAGTTTTACATCGACACAAAGCAAATCGTGTGCACCGTCGACAGTCCTGGTGTGCAGCTGTACAGGAACGGAAGGATTGTTGTACAAATCGGCGACTACCGAGGTGAATCGAAGACGGACTTTGAGTTTGTCGATCCGAAGATTGATTACTTCAGTCCGAAGTTCGGTCCCGTGTCGGGAGGTACGCAAATTATGATCATTGGCAAATACCTCAACGCTGGAAGTCGTATACAGTCATTTATAAACGACCACTTGCCGTGCGAGATTCTTAGCACGAATTCAACGCAGGCCTTGTGCCGTACAAGCTCGTCGCCGGGAATCATCGAGGGTCGGCTGAAGATGCACTTCGACAACGGCGTGCGCGAGTTTAACGACTACAACTTCAAGTATGTGGAGGATCCAACGATTGATCACGTCAGTTCGGGTCAGCTTGGTATTATCAAGGTGCCGAAAGGTATTCCCGCGGGAGGGATAAAAATATCTGTCAGGGGCAGCCAGTTTGAGTTCATCCAAAGCCCGAAGATGTACGTCTACTACAATGAGCAGATGTTCTTCAGCGAGTGCGACGTCCTGTCCACGTCGGAAATGATTTGCAACTCTCCCGTGATTGAAACCGGATCGACGGTGCTAGACGCCGATCATCCCGAGCTGCTTGAGTATGGATTCTTGATGGACAACGTGGTGGGCGTGCAGAATCTCTCGTCAAAGCATAAGAATGCCTTTGAGCTGTATCCCAATCCTATATACGATCGCTTCGAGGATCAAGTAAAGTACTACAAGAGCGAATATCTCACGATCAACGGCAGGAACTTGGACCGGGCGTGTAAGGAGAGCGACGTTCTCGTAATGATTGGAAATGGAATCTGCAACATAACCTCACTGTCGCGGCAGCAGTTGACTTGTCGGCCGCCTTCGGAGTCGACGGACTCCAGCGAAGGGCCGGAAGTTGTTGTGAAAATCGGTCAGTCGCTGGAATACCACATCGGCGTGCTTAGCTATGCGTCACCGAACTTCATGCAGGGCTTGGGGAAGAAGGCAATGTTCATCGTAGTCATCGGCATTGGTGCTGTGCTGTTGGTATTCGTGTGCCTCCTGATCGCCTACAAGAAGAAGACTTCGGAGTCGAACCGGGTGCTCCGGAATATGCAGGAGCAGATGGACATTCTTGAGCTGCGAGTCGCAGCTGAGTGCAAGGAGGCATTCGCTGAGCTACAAACAGAGATGACTGATCTGACAGGCGATCTCACATCAGGCGGAATTCCATTCCTGGACTACCGCACATACGCCATGAAGATTCTCTTTCCCAACGATAAGGACCACAACGTTCTCCAATGGGAGAGACCCGAACTGCTGCGCAAAGAGAAAGGCCTTCGTCTCTTCGGCCAACTAATCATGAACAAAACTTTCCTGTTGCTCTTTATTCGTACCCTCGAGTCAAATCGATATTTTTCCATGCGCGAACGTGTGAACGTCGCTTCCCTCATCATGGTCACGCTGCAATCGAAGCTAGAGTATTGCACAGATATTCTAAAAACGCTACTCGCTGAGCTAATCGAGAAGTGCATCGAGGGCAAGAGCCATCCGAAACTTCTGCTCCGTCGGACAGAAAGTGTTGCCGAGAAAATGCTGAGTGCGTGGTTCACATTTTTGCTGTACAAATTCCTAAAGGAATGCGCCGGTGAACCGCTCTACATGCTCTTCCGTGCGGTAAAGGGCCAAGTCGACAAGGGCCCGGTCGATCATTGCTCCCACGAGGCTCGTTACTCTCTTAGCGAAGAGAAACTCATTCGACAGCTAATTGAATTCCGACCAATGACTGTCTTTGCCAGCATGATCCAACAGCCAATTTTCTGCACAAACGTAGACATGATGCCGACTAACATCGAGAATGTGCCGGTGAAGGTTCTCGATTGCGACACGATCGGACAGGTTAAGGAGAAGTGCATTGACACAATTTACCGAAACATTCCATCCAGTCAAAGGCCCAGAAAGGATGATTTGGACTTGGGTATGAATTCGTAATTTATTTTTATACATGAATTTTTAATTAATTGATTGATTGATGACAGAATGGCGCACCGGAGCATCAGGTCGTGTGATTCTCTACGACGAAGACACCACATCGAAAATAGAAAACGAGTGGAAGAAACTAAATACTCTACAACATTATAACGTTCCCGACAGTGCGGGACTAAGTTTAATGCCCAAACAAAGCTCCATTTACAATTTCTCAATACTCTCAGATAAAAATGAAAAATCTCACAAGTAATTCCTAATTTACACACATCAAAGAACAACTTACTATATTCCAATTGTTTTTTTTTACTATTTCAGATACGAAACGCTTAATTTATCGAAATATGCATCATCATCACCGACATTTAGTCGTGCTGGTAGCCCATTAAATAATGATATTCACGAAAACGGTCTGAAGTACTGGCATTTAGTTAAGCACCACGATAGTGATTTACAGAAGGAGGGCGAACGTGTAAATAAGCTTGTGTCAGAAATCTATTTGACACGATTGCTAGCCACCAAGGGTACATTGCAAAAATTCGTAGACGATTTATTTGAGACAATATTTAGTACAGCACATCGAGGCTCTGCTTTACCTTTGGCTATAAAATATATGTTTGATTTCTTGGACGATCAAGCATTACTACATGGCATAACTGATCCAGAGGTTGTGCACACATGGAAGAGCAATAGTTTACCATTAAGGTAAGAGCTAAATTTTAGTGAAATTTATTTATTTACTATATATCAACAAATAGTAAGAAAAAGAGTCTTCCTAGCACGAACGGTTTGAAGTCACATCACCGCCGGTTTGGTTTGTAGTTTTTGATTTAGAAGGTAGAGCAATCAGAGTTTTTTTTATGTTTTTTGCTCATAGGGAATAACCGCTTAAGTTACGCTTTTTTTGAGAAAAAAAGGGAAAAAAATATTTTTCTAATACCGAAGTAAATGAACTGAAATTAGGTTTTAAAATGAATTTGAGATACTTTTACTGCGATTGTGGTAATGTGTTTGAGTTGTAGGCGGATGAAATTCATGTTCACGAGCAAGTGTTAGCTCGTCGTGTCACAAAATATGTAAACAAATCTTGGAAATTAAATTTGACCTACTACCCGGTTTCCGATCAAGCTGAAGTTTTGCGTACAATTTTAATTTGCTTGACATTGTTACCTAGATGACGTCATTTTGAATCCATTATGGTGGAATCCCAAATATAGTGGCCATCTTGTTTACCCATTTATGCTATAGTTAGTAAAAATATTGTAAAGGGAATGACCAAAAAACGAGTTGGAGTCATGGGAAACTCCAACTCAAAGAAAATGGAGATTAGAAAAACAAAAACAAAATATCAAAAAGCGTGGAGTACATTTTGGTTGTTTGTACTTCCAATTCTCAATATGCAACAACGGTGTTCACTCACTTTTTGATTTAGTCATTGGACATGAAACAAGTGAACAGTTTATTTTTATATTTTTAGTGCGTGATTGAAGCATGTTTTCTAGTTTCATGTCTAGATTTATGTTTAGTTTACTGCATAACATATCATATATGATATGCTATGCAGTAAAAGGTTAACTCAATTTAAGCGGTTATTCCACATAGTTTTTTTTTTCCAGTGCTTTAGCTCTGCACATGATGCGGTTCAAGAAGTGACGAAATTACCCACAAGTTTTGATTATTTTGTTAACGATTTCGTGTAACTAAAACTCATATTCTTATTTTGTACTTTCAGATTTTGGGTGAACTTAATAAAAAATCCCAATTTTGTCTTTGATATTCATAAATCAAACATAGTTGATTCCTGTTTATCGGTAGTTGCTCAAACATTTATGGATTCATGTTCCACATCAGATCATAGATTAGGTACGACATTTTAATTAAATTAAACTGGATTGCAAATGAACCTTATTTTTTTATTTTATGTTTATAGGTAAAGATTCTCCAAGCTCAAAATTATTATACGCAAAAGATATACCTGAATATCGAAAATGGGTGGATAGATATTATCGTGATATTAGAGAAATGCCAGCCATATCTGACCAGGATATGAATGCAATGCTTGCCGAAGAATCAAGAGTGAGTAAAAAATAAAATTCATTATCATTTTATGTTTTGAAATACAAATAAAAACACTAAGTTGGACATATTCTCGTTACAGTTGCATACAACAGAATTTAATACAAATTGTGCCCTCCACGAGTTATATGAATATGCTGTCAAATATAATGAACAACTGATTGTAACACTGGAAGAAGATGAATTTTCTCAAAAGCAAAGGCTTGCCTTTAAATTAGAACAAGTTCATAAAATCATGTCAGAACCATAACAACTTTTAAACAAAATGGAAAATTGTTAAAAGTAATTTGGAAAAAGAAAAACTTTTTTTTGCCAAACACACAACGATGGTAGTACGAACGGGACACAGCTTACAAAAACAAAAAAAAAACGAACAAATCAACAATAGAAAACAAGTTAATCGAATACTCGCACATCTGATCAGATTCATCGTTTGGAGGACTGTTCCCGATCAAACTTAGCTATTCGATTTTACCCACAAAAAAAGCAAAAGAAAAGTAAATCAAAGTGGAAAAGATAGTGTACATAATTTCTACAAAACAAGATAAAATGAATGAATTATAAATTTAATTAGAAATTAGGTACAAGCAACGTATGAATCACAAAAAAAAAATACAGAACTTGTGAGTATCCCATTGTCCTTCCTTTAAAGTCTATCTTTTATTCATGCAGTTTTTTTTTATTTCCACTTTTATTTTATTATTTGTGTTATTTAAATTAAATTAAAAGAAATATATAAATTATACTATCTAAGAGCAGTATACCTACATACGGGATGAACAATTCGCGTATATTTTTTAGATATGATTATTTTAATTATTTTGTTTCTTGGCTGCTGCCACTTGATTAATAATCCTTAAGCCCATCTTGTTAATTTCTTATAATTAGTTATTATTTTTTAGTTTGTATATCTTCCTTACCCCCGTATTAATCAAAAAGATATGCATGTGTATATATAAATATATGTATATATATATATGTATGTAAACATAAATGTGTATACATGTGTATATATGTATACATATATGCGTATTCATATTTATTATATAGTATTGTGAATTTTTTTTAATATAAAATATGATTAAGTTTAAAAATGAATCAAAATTTTTGTTTCTCTTTTCTTGAGAAAAGAAGAGCCACTCCAGTGAAAATATGAAGCATGTTGGTATGTCTGTTAAAAAAAACAAACTCTTTCATCAGAATCAAGTTCATTATGCATTGGTTGTAGATGAGTACAAGAACGGTATTTTTTCACTAAAAACTATATCACCTGTACCTGGTAGCAATACTAATACGGCTTCTACAGCACCGCTGCTTAATTAAATCAAAGTTATAAAGGAATGCGATCATTACGGACTTCAATTAATATTTTCTTGCATTTCTTGGCTTCACCTTTTAAATTGTGACACCAAGAAATTTAACATCAAAAAAAGATTGCAATCAATTTTTTCTTCACATTCAAATTTTTGCAATCCTTGAGAGTTCATACATTCTTTTGCAATTATTTTGAAAACTTGCAACCATTTGCAGGCTTGCAATCATTTGCAGTCTTCCAATAATTTCGAGTCTTGCAATCATTCGCAGTCTGGCAATGATTTACTGTGAGGCTGCCAGACATTCATGATTACTGAGACTGAAAATGAGTGCAAGAATAATCCTGATCATTTGCGGTCTTGCAATCATTTGTGTTCTGCATTCTATTCCCTGAATAATTGGTAGACTGCAAATGATTTCAAATTATTACAAAATAGAAAAAAAAAAAAAAACATGACGTCTCAAAGACTTCAATAAATTTGAATAAATTGAATAATGAACTGAAGAAAAACTTGATTTTTTTTAACGATAATGATTAAGATTCAGTGGAATGCGCACATAATTGTTTCCTACAGTTCTGCATATTTTTTAGGTTAAATGAAAAAAGAAAACAGTGTTTATTTTTTTGAGATCTTATCTCAATCTGCAAGTGTCGTGCCACACTCAGTTTTAAGGATTATACAATAGCCATTAACTTGCATGCATAATTCAATATAAGATAAGGAGTGTTGGTCGTTGTTATCCTATAATCAAAGATCTGCCTCAAATGTTCTGCAGTGACTCTCTTTTTTTTTTGCTCTTGACTAAATACTGTCTTCTCTCAACAGTCTTGTGATATATGCTTGATATGTGTACTGAATATACACTGCCAGTGCTTCGCCTCTCAAACGTTTCGTTTAAGTTTCCTAGAAATTACAGATAAAAAAAAGACGCAAGAAGATCAAACTACTGCTTCAGTTTCTTCTAAGAACGTTTAGAATGTCTTGTTCATCTGTCCTCTCGATGCCAATACAAAAAGTGACAAAAGTGATGACTATACACTTGATAATTGCTTTCAAAAAAAAATTATAAGCTACTTAAAACAAAAAACTAACACTGCATAACCAATTTGTTGCATATTTTCGTTCTTCAAATTAAAATTAAATCCTTAAACTTAAAAAATGACATTCCAAAAGAGCAAAATAAAAAGGGGTTACTAATTTTATTTTAATTTTTATTTATAATTCCAAAAAAAAATGGAGGAGGCCATACACAAAATTCCTAATGAATAAAGATTCTCGAACTCAATTAATAAAACAAATATTTTTTTTGTATTTTTAACTTAAATCGTTAAAGAGCTAAGTAAGGGTAAATAATCGATTGACTGATTTTCAACTAATATCTAATAATTAAAAATACGCTAAGTTCATAAACTTGCAAAGCCATTTTATTATTTGTTTTATTTTTATTTTTTATTTTATTTTGTATCTGAAAATGATTTTTATTATTTTATTTTTATTTCTGATTTGTTTAATTGTACAATTCATTTGCATTAAGTTGAATAAATAAAAATAAAAATGTATGTTTGATTTTCCTTTTTTTTAATATCTAAATACAAAGTCTTTTTGTAAATTATTATTCAGTATATTGTTTTAGTGAAGAACGAAATACGTTTTTTGTCTCTTTTTTTATGTCTTAGAAAATAACTTATAGCCTATTATTTGTATTTAGACGCATATTTTTTTTTTTTACAAGCAACTACTTTGAATATACGTGAATATACCACTAAGTTGTTATGTAAAGACTAGCAGGAAAAACAAAAACACAGCTCGTGTAAAGAGTCAACAAGAGTAAAGTGAAATCAAATATTGAAATATAATATTAAATTGTGTTGACCTATGTTTTTATTTATTTAATCTTTTCTTTTTGTTTCTTCGTATATTTTTTGTTATATTTGGTTTTAGTTATTGGATTGGTTGTAAATCTAGGGCCACATCTTTCGAATGATTTGATCTGCACTTACTCAGGTTAAGACTGAATATGTTCTGCAAACACCGATGTTTTATCACACTCTATTGTAAATTATTTGGAGATTTTCTTGTTATATTGACATTCCCGGTTGTAAATGGACTAATTGTCCAACAACCAAGTAAAAATATACCTTCATGCAACAAAAACTGTCTTGAAAGTTCCTGCGAGAAAGTAAAGTAAAAATAAAACAGAATAAAATCGACTTATTTTAATTTGAATTTTCGTTTGTTTAAAAGCTAGGCTCTGGGCCACTAATGATGGTGATTATTTTTATTTAAAATCCCTACAAAACAACCAGCACAACTCTAAAACTTTTATTTTCGTTGATTAAATATATTTTTCATCTTCACCCAAAAAGCCCAAATCGCAACGGCGTCTTTGGTCGGTCGGACTTTGACAGGCGTTAGTACGCGTTTTATCGACGACGAGAATGAATGACAACTCGCGAATCGGAATAGAGCTCGTGCTTCAGCTTAAATTTGCTATCCCCGAAATTTTCCATCCCCTTAAATACATTAGGTAAGAGAACTATTTGATTTTAAAACTAAAATCAAAAGCAATGCTTATTTACTCAAATAATCACCTTTCCGCTTTCAAATCTCCTATATAAAAAAAATTATGTACACATCTATAATGTGAGTAGTATAGAGTAGACCCAGTTGGTTGGACATACGATATTACGGTCTGCAAATTTTCTACGTCGACCGCGCCAATATGATTTGTACAATGCTTTTACGTGTACAAGCATACAAGCTACGACGTCATTTCGGCTTACAACATCGACATACGTCATTCATTCTTGGAGTTACGACAGTAGGGTGCATTAGTAGGACGTGCGAATTGGAAATTTTACATTCGGAAAAACCCTTTTTCTAAGTTAAGGTGTATGTTTGTTCTTTTTTCGAACTTAAGTCGATTTCGACTCGACTATGACGCGTTTTCCCGGAATGAATTAGCGACGTAAGCGAGGTATGCCTGCATTTTACTTCAAATGTCAAAGTCAGACCGACCGAACCCGCCGTTGCGATATCGGCTTTATTTTACGATAATGACATTTTTGTATTTTCTTTTTTTTGTTTACTGCTGAACATTTTGTTCTACACTAAATGCATTCATTAATTAATGTCTGAGTTCAGGACCAAGAGTTAAGAGACTTCTAGAAATTCTTATAAGGGCACTGCTATTTTCGTATTCACAGCTGTACTTCAATGCTAATCTGACCAGGTGAATAATGACGACCATATACAAAACTGGCACATTAATTAGCACACTCCATCATACACGGTTATAATTAAATAACACGAACGTAGAAGATTAAAATTTGATTTGACGGACTTTAATGTTTACGTTTATTGATATAAATGGGTTTAACATTTTGGCAAAAGAACTATAGTAATAACAAAAAAAAATACAAAATAGATGTCGAAACACGCTGCAATCTTGGCAAAGTATCTAAAATCTTAAAAACATTGAATATTAACGACTTAAAATTTTAAGAAAATTATGTAAACGTACCTAGTACATAGTTGGGTACCCATTTTCGGTTATTACGGCAGCACATTTTTTATTCAAGGAAGATTTAAGGCGTTCGTACTCTTCCCTTGGTATCTTAACACAGTCTTGATGGACTGTGTCCCATAATTCCCTCACATTCCTCGGTTTTATAGCCATGACACGTTTCTTAATAATTAGAACCACAATTTTCGATTGGTGGCCAATCCAATACAGATATTTTTGTTCTTTAGGGGTGTGCTTTTTTGCCTTGAGGACGAGGGGGAAACCTAATGAGCAGCGAGGAACAGGCCCGTTCTATTCCAAGTGCGTTGGGACTTTTCCCACTTAAATCAAATCTTGACCTTAAAAACTTCCACTCTGGGACCGCTTTCGCATTTCTCCTGTGTGGGGTCCTTTTCCACCCATGAGGACCGGCTTTTTCATTTTCTTCGACGGGTTAAATTAATCATGTCGGTAATGCTGTAATCGTTCTTCATTTTGTGGGATATTATCTCCTCTTCTCTTGTTACCTATCACTGGTCCTACGTATGCCATGATTTTGATCCAGGGGATATGATTTGTGGACGATGTGAAAAGCTAATAGGCAGGTGGAACAGGCCCGTTCTGTTTCAAGTAGTGTGAGACTTTCACCCACTAAAACCACATCTTGACCTTTTCTCCTTAACACCATCCACTCTGGGACCGCTTTCACATTAATTCAGAGTGGTGCCTTATTCTTCCCCCCAAAGGGACCGGTTTTTTCATGTTTTTCAGCGGGTTATGAATTAATTAATCTTGCCGATTAGGCTGTCATCTTTCGTTATTATCCCCTTCCTCTCTCTTTTTGGTTCTAAGCACTACTTCGGCGCATACCTGGTTCAGAGGCTGCTGCTGGATAACATATTTTCAACTTTGCTATCAGGTCTATTTCCGCTTCCAACCTGGTCCTCTGCATTGCCCACCTGCTGCATTCAAAGAAGGTATATTAGGTGTCGTCTTCTTCGGAGTCTCCATACTGGCAGGCAGCACTCTCTTGCCCATCTTGGTGAGGTACCTGTTGAGAGACCCATGTCCAGATCGCAGTTGGTTGATGTATAAGTTGACGTCACCGTGTGTCCAATTCGCCTATGCAGCGACATTTCTGATCAGCCACGCTGTCCATTTCCCTTAGTTTCGGCGTCATATCTTGCTTGCCACCGTTCCCTCGTTCGTTCTTCCGCAACTGCTACTGCCGTTAAGCTCCCGTCTTCCGTCTTATGGTCGTAGACGTACTTTTGTTCTGCGGCCAACAGATCGATAGGGGTCACTCCTGTGACTGTAGGAGCTGATGATCCTGAGAGTTCCACGTCGTTCCACTGCGGCCATCTGTTTCCTGTAGACGTCTTTGCTTAGTGCGTCAGCCCAGATCTCGTATCCAAAGAGTAAGATGGAGTGAGTGACGGTCATAAGGAGACTTCGTGTAGCCATAGTCGGGCCCCGACGTTTCATACAGGTGTGCTAATTAGTGTGACAGTACTGCATGTTTACTACAGTGAAACATTTTCAAGTTATTGTTTTTATTTCCTCGTAGTATTTCTTTAGAGAAATAATATCGATGAGCGCGAACAAATTTGTGAAAACTTGAATAATCAAAAAAGAAACGGCGAACCGGTTACCAGGTCGGCGGATTAGGACTAAACGCAAGCTGCTAGGGTTATTGAGAAAAAGAAATACTAATACTTTTTCTTTTATTTCAAGTCGAACGTAGAGGTTTTTATGTTGTTTTTATTCCATTCGAAATTGAAAGGTTTTATTTTACTTGTTTTCACATCTTATGTAAAACGCAAATTGATCTTTTCGCTACAACGGAAACTGAACATCAGCAACGTGCAATCATGAGCTAATTAAGATTTACAAACATGGAAAAAAGTATTTGGCACAGATGCTGTTTTCATAATCCAGTGTTTCCTGTATTAAAACTATTGAATATGTGTGTGATGTCTTTACAAAAAAAAGTTTTGGGTATTAGTTTTTTAAAGAATAGAGAAAAAACAAAAATACGTCTTACGTCTTTCAAAAAAGTCTCAAACATCATCATCCTCGCTTCATAACTAACGGCAGTCATTTTTCGAAATCGCATTTGTGCCAATACTTTTTTCCATTAGTGTTTCGCACAAATTGACTTATTATGTGAACCTAGTAAATGGGCTTTGAAATATCGTCTACAAGTTTGAGTTAATTTATAAATAATTACTTTGCTGGACTGCTCGCAATGTTGCTGTTATGAACTCACACTTTTTCTATCTGCAACATCATTGATGTTCAAATTGATTTATGCCAAGGTCTTCATATTTGTTTATTGGTTTTCCTTAATTTGTTTAAGGTCAAAGGGGGCAATTGTAAACGAGTTTGCATTTCTGTTTTTTCTAAGTTTATAGTTCTTCATGCGGCTTAACATGCGATAGGAGAAATCGGTGTTGGCTGAACTTACACATAAATTCTTTCATCTTTTAGAAAAAAATAATTATAAATATGTGAGTTTATTAGTTACGCGTTTACATTTACCCCCGCCTTTATTTAGGCAAAAACAAAAAATGGAGTAAATTAAAACAAAGAACTCATCCTCTAAAGGCTGTGGAATAAAAACATTTGGGGTAAAAGCGAACAAAATCAAAATAAGAAAAGAAACCCAAAATGAACTGCAACTAACCTATTTACAGATTGCATCTATTATGTGTCAGCCAGACGAGAATATAGCATATTTTCAAATAACGGCATGGCATATCTAGGTGGAAAATTGGTTTCACAACTACCCCCCTTACCTTACTCGATTAATTTCACTGGAAGTTGTAATTACTTGACTACATTTTAGTGGATATATGTCAATAAGTTGTTTTTCTAACCTCTTCCATTTGTTTCATTTCATTTCAAACTTTATTTCAAGTTTCTTAATTTTTGATTACAATTGCAAATATGATAGTCTATACTAGCAGATTGTCCTCAAACTTTTTCAATTCGTTTTATTTAATTTGACTTTGATTTTGTTAGAATTTTGGTTTTGTATAAATTGCGTCCCCTTTTTATGTGAATTTATGTAGACTCAATCTAAATAACGTTTGAGTTCTTCTTCAATCTCTAATTCGATCGGTGTTATTCAGGTTCTGATTATTCATGCGCCATTTTATTTAAAATGAAAACAGAAAATGAGGTGAAATAACCACCCAAAAAGAAACAAATCGAAGCTAATTGTGACACTGAGCGAGTACTTACAAAAAAACAGGGTTCTATTCCGTGTTACAATGACTCCAGATTTTTTATTTGACTCTTCTTTGCCTGTGTCCTCCCGTGTTAGATGTCATATCTTAAAACTAAGTAATAACATTTTTTTTTAGTATCTCAACTTATTAACATTTGTCTTTGTGACAAAAATTAACCTTCATCCGTCCCTCGGGCGTTATTTTTTGAACCAGAATCAGTCTTTTTTCTCAAATACATTTTAAAATATGAGATATGCAGCTTTGAAATAAAGTGATTTTAGTTTTTGTATGTAATTAGCAGTTCTGATGAACAAAAAATAAAAGTAAAACTGCAGTGGAATGGGTAAAAATTACCCCAGAGACGGAAGAAGGTTAAGAGGTGCTAAAAACTGGGAAAAAATAAAATAGTATACCAACTATAATCTATAGGCGGTTTCGGATGAAATGTGCTACTTGCATTAGCTACATAAATTTGTGCATTTTTCTATTAACCTTTCAATGTGCGAAACATGTGCGCATAAATTTATGTAATTAGTACAAGTAGCACATGTTTCAAATATTGAAAAGTAAATATGATTTTTGAACCTCCGTCGAATGATTTTCCCGCTTACCTTCGACTATATTTAAGAAAATTGTAAGGGATTATTTAAAAAAAAAAAAAAAAAAAATAGCCCACAAGTTTTTTTTTTTTTCATATCTACCATCCCACCAAATCTCCTTTCATGATTCTACTCAAGTGCCACAGGTAGTTCTCAAGGTCGAAATTCAGATTCTGCGGACCTTGCACAAGAGGTAGCAAGAGCCTTTGTAACAAACAAAAAAAAAACAAAAACCACTCGCTGCCCCACCACCAACATGAACCTAAGACATCCACAAAAAAGTTTTTCCCGAAAAAAAAAAAAAATATATATAGGTATATACAGTTTTATTTGCACGATTAGTAGAAATTGTTTGTCTAGTAGCGCAACTCATAGGCCACTATGGACTTATGTCTTCCCCCATCCTGAACCTTTCCAAAGAGACACATCCTTGACAAATAACCTGAAAAAACACTCGTAATATAAAAAAGGCACAATGGTGGAAAACAGTAACAAAAAAAATAAATGTAATCCTTAAAACGTGACAACAGAAAAAAAAAACAACGTATAACAAATTCACAAAAAAAACTATTGACGATACAAATATTAAAAAACAAAAAAAAGAGGAAAAATGATTATACAATTGTTTATAATCAAACAAAAGAATAAAAAACAAAAAAAATGTAATAGCTTTTTATACAAAGAAAATTAAATGAAAAAAAAAAAAAAAAAATAGTCATACTACATAGAAATAATCCCAACGTCTAGTAATTGTAAAATCATAAAACAAAATAAACTAATTATAGTGATTAATTTTAAATTAAATGTCTATTATTAAAGCAAAGCAGATTTTTTTTTTATTTAATGTATACATATATATATAAAATAAATCTCTATATATATAGTGTGTGTGTATAAGAAAACAAAAAAAAAAAGTTAAGCACATTTTTTAAACGACGATGGATGGAAAAAAAACTCTTAATCATATAGCAATTTAAAAATAAAGAAATTATTTTCTTTTTTTTTTGAGTATTTATGTGCCAATCATCGTCTACTACGTTTCTTTTTTTTTTCTTTGTTTTGTTAAATAAAATCAATTTAAAAAACAAAAGACACATAAAAACAACAAAAAATTTACTTTTGTAAAAAACAAATTAAAAACAAGAAAAAAAATATTTTTTGTATCTTGTAGATAGGAATTAACAATTTAAAAAAAAAAATATATATATATATAACGGAAAACACAAAAACAAAAAGGAAAAGCATAATTCAAATTTTTTTTTTTTTTCGCTCGAGTTTTTTTCTTTTTTTCTTTCCTGTTACATTTACATATATATATTTCTTCTGTTTAAATTTAATTTAAAAAACAAAACTAAATAAACTATATACATAACACATGTAACGTAAGTGTTTGATGTTGATCATAATGAATAAAAACAAAGACAAGTAATAAAAATAATTCAATTATCGTGTTAGGCAATAGACAAAAGGCAAAAGCAAAAGCAAATAATATATAAATGTAATAAAAACAAATAATGTATTATTTTTAAGGCAAACAAACAAAAAAAAAAAAAAAAAATTTAAATGTTATGCAATATAAAAAGAACGGGTAGAATGTTAACTACTCTTTGATTTTTGGTTTTCACATATTTTTTTTGTTGCATAAATGGATGCGATTTTGGTTTTGTCTCCAAAAGTGCGATACTTAACACAAAGAGAAAAAAAAGCTTTTTTTTTATATATATATTATAATAATGAAACGAACGCAAAATACAGACAAAAAAAATCGACACGTAATAATAAGAAGTTGTTGGCCCGCCGTTCTTTTTTAAATCCAGTAGATGTTTCTTTTTGGAATGTTCTGTCGAAAGTCAATTGTGATGCGAATAATACTATTTAGCTTAAAGAAAAAACAGAAACAAGAAAAATTTATTTCTACGTATGCATGTATTTTGATTAACTTTTTTCTTTTTTTTTTTGCTTTCATAAACTAAATTTTTTGTTTTTCTCTACTTAGGGCATTTTTAGTAGTTCTCTCCATGCACTTGGCAAGACTTGTAAACCAGAAAATAGCAGCTGTCTAAAAGCCGACCTTAAATCGATTGACGACGTTTTTTTCTTTTCGCTGTATGCAAGCTAAATCGCTTCTTCTGTTTTTAACGTCGTCGTAGCACTTATATTCAAGTGCAATTACTGCCACACATACATAGGGCGGTATTTCAGCCCGATGGCCAGAGCTCAGCTTCTTCGCGCCTCCACTGTATTGTGCGCGCTATAATTTGACACATTTAAAGGGGACCTACTGTTTAATGCCGGTCCCGAAAGTCAAATTGTGAGAGCTTTTTACGACAGAAGCACTCCACGAGGATAGTCAGTCGTTCGCTGAAGGTGGGGGCATGGCAAATTGTTCTTGGTATTTTTTTTTCAAAATATGCTCACCTAACAGCCCAACGCATTAATAGCCAAGCCACGGCTCCCAAAACATAAGGAAGATGAGATTTGTCTTTGCATTGTCTTCCAAGCACTCCTGTCTAGATAAGTTCTTCCCACGTTTTGTCTTAGACTGTCATACCAGAGTCAAAGATCTGAAGATGAATAACTAATGTAGCCCAACTACAGGTTTTAAAGCCGTTTTCAATCCTGTTCAAAACAGTGACCGACAGAGAGAGCAGAGGGTCTTGCTTTCACCAGAGGACTGTCGACTCCATATTTAAGTCTAAGGAGGAAGTCCCAGGTATGATAGAGCGAAAGTTTGAGCGAAAAAACTCCGTTGATTGTGGCCGACTGCAGACAAAAACCCACAGCCGCACTTAGGCCAGATTAATCCCATTGCACGAAACTCTTTAACTTTTAATATCATTTATGTATTATGTACTAGCTGTACATAATACATGGGGCACCCATTTCATATCTTTCCAACGGTACTTTTCACTGACGAAACCCGAAAGAAAGCTCAATCTCATTTTCAAAGACCTTTTGGTTGATATACCACTCGACAGGATCAGGCGAATTTTGAAAGTCAGCGCCCACGTCACCTCAATGGGAGCTATCCCTCTTCCAAAAAAATTGGTACCAAAATCCTTTCGACAAAATTCTGAACAAAGTTGCCAAAGACATCAATGCTCTATCTCCTACCAATTAGAAGTCTATAAAGGACAAACAAACCAACATTGATTTTTATATATTGGTATAGGGAAGAATATGTAAAATATTACCAGGAATTTAAAAGTAAACTAATAATAAATAAAATAAATAAAATTTCAAGGCGCTATCTAGATACTAAGCGATATTTTCCTAAATATGCTTTTAAAAAATGAGGTATATACAGTGGCGAGTAAAAAAATAGCAGTTGTAGTACAAAATCTGCTTGTGATTACACACAAAGTAATCAAATCGAGTACTTTTTTTTCATAGATTACCATAAACTTATAATAAAAAAAAAATATTCAAGAATGAAACTCAACGTGCCAACTCAAAGTGAGCAATAAAAATAATAGCAATGCCCGTTTTAAGGGTCGTATTCCAAAGGAATAACGAAGCCCTTCGGTGTCTATTTGTCCTATCTTTTATCATAAAAAAGCCTCAAAATAATATCAAATCATAAACGGAAATGTGTAGGTGACCAATTTTTAAGTTAATGTTTTGTATCACTGCATTCTGCAGAAAAAAAAAGCTAGTATAGTAAAGCATACTCTCACAAAATCATACATTCGTCTCAAAAACTGTAAGTATAGAACAAAAAAAAAATTAAAAATGCAATCACATAGAATAAAATTTTGAGAAAAAAATTGGCACTGCACTGTTATTTTGGTCGCCTGGAAAATGAACGTGGTTCACTAAGATGGTGATAGAAAAATTACCTTTAAATGTACGAAGCTCATTTTCACAGAATTCCTCCTCGTTGATATGCTGATAATAAATTACAGACTAGATTAGAAATAGATTGCATAGTTTTCAGATTATTCACAAAAATGTCAAAACTGATGCTGCACTGCTATTATTTTGCTTGCCATTGTCCTTATTTTTAAAACACAGAGCCATGCCCATGTTCCACATTTAATTTTTTTTTGTGAGATCAAGCACCAAAAGTGAAATTAGGTGTTCTGCATTCAAACGAACAGTGGGTTAAAGTAATAACACAGGTCTACAAAATAAAAAAAAAATTAATTGAGAGCTGTTTTGGTTTTGCCACTGCATGCCACTGCATGCCACTGCAAATCGCACAACCTATGTGGGAAGCTCTGAACGACCCGCTCCGAATTGTCTTAAAATTGATGCTTTTGAAGGCTTTCAATTAATGGAAAAAAGGATACGCAGATTTCGGTAGTGTTTGCGAGTAATTCAAAAATTTGAACAAAATCAAAATTCAAGTTTTCTTTAATATTTCAAAAAATCATAACTTTGGTACTGCTTATCATTTTTAATTCAAGAAAATGAGAATTTTTAGGTCACCAACACAATTTCGATTTCCAAGGGCGAAGGATAGTTCAAAACGTGCTTTTTGACACGTATCCTTAATAAAAGTAAAATAGGACCTTAAAAACTAAAAAAAATACTATTTATTGCTCAGTTTCTATGGTCTTTTACTTTACCAACAAGTCGATCGCATGCAATCTACCATGAGAGCTAGCGCAAAAAAAAACTTTTTTATAGTGAAATTTTGCGTTTTGCAAATGGCCCGACCTAAATACATAGAAATCAGTTGAAAACATCTAGACAGCATTTTGGTTGTACACCTGTGTTATGAGCAACTAAAAAATTGAAAGCAAAAGAAGCCTCAACGTGTGAACGGAACAGAGAAGTGGCCTTAACGAAATTATCATTTTAAAACTCAGCATTTTGAAGATGTTTTCATTGCTAATTTTTGAAACTTAAAAGAAACAAAAAGAGCTTAAAGGAGAAATATTTAAATACTTAGCAAATACTGTGACAGACAAAACTATTTAAAAAGTTTCACTTTCGAGGTATACCCAGCGCTAAAAACAAAAGGAAATCACTAGATTTTTTTGATTTTTCAGGAAGAACTAATTCAATCTTAAGCTTTTCATATGTCAAAACACAAAAACACAGATAAGTTTTGTTTATTGAAATAAAACGAAAAATGCATTAAAACATGTTTGGGGGGACAAAAGTTTTCACATAGTTAAAAATATAAGCTTGGATTAAAAATTGAATGCATTGTAAATTATCGCAAAAGTGGCCTCTTGCAAAGACCACAAAAAATACATGCACATACATTGCACATCAAGTTGATGCAAATGGTTTTAAACAACGGCCAGTGGGAACTTTATGTTTGCAGACTACAACGTGATGTTGCGCCAAAATCATCGACAAGGTTTTTTTTAGGCTTTCCAATCCATTCAGGTAACAAAATTTTGGCTGCCAGACAATACTGTCAAGCATACAAAATTTTGTGTTCCTATTCTGCTTTCTCGTTTAGTCATTTTACTTTTGGCATATATTTCGTTTCGGTTCAAGTCTTATAAAAGATCGTTTTAATTTCGCATTGTACCAAAAAAAACTGACTGATTGTTATGATTAATATTCAAATTCTTCTATCTCAATACACAATAACTCAAAATATTTTTTTTATTTTTTTGATATTGAACTTTGAATTATAAATCTTTTTATTTTGCTTTTTTTTCTGTTTTCTTTCTTTAAAATTATGGCAGATAAAAAACAAAACAAATATACACTACCATAATTTATTAGAACTTAGGCATTCTTAGTGCCTTTGATAAAGTGTAGACTTTTCACACACAAAAACACACCTCGCGGGCCTTGCAGGCCTGACGCCATTATACTTTGTGAGAATTCTACAAAATCATATATACCCTATCAGTTTAGGGTATGTATTCAATTTAATCAATAGTTTGTAAAATAGTGAAATAATGAAATTAAACCATGTTCCACTGTTATCGCTCTCGATTTAATTTTAAATGTGTTAGGCCATAAGAAAAGATATAAAAAAGATTTTTTTTTTGTTAAACCTTCTTTTTTTCTAAGCCAATAGAAAAAAAAGGAGTTCAGTTAAGTGAGAAAATTTCAGTCTTAATATAGAGATTACCTGTTTTTAGTTCGCTACACATTTTTGTTTTGTTTTATTTGGCTTATTTTTTATTCCTTTGTGTGTATGTCTTATTTTAGTTACTATCTATAGTCTTAAGTGGTTTTCGAATCCCAAGAATATTTGACTCCAGTCAAAATAGAAGTTTTATTTGAGAATGAAATCTAACTTCACACAAAAAAGGGGAAGGACCGAAGCTGTGTCGTTCGTATTCTTACTTTCTGAGACGTGATTTCTACTTTTTGAAACATAACTGTTTTGAAAATCAAGACAAAAGGATGGGAGATGCTTTTTTTTTTAAGTTATTATGTGTTTTTCTTAAAGACAATGTATTCATAAGTTTTTATCGTGCTTTGTATCTTTTCAGCACAGACAAAGTTCCAAACACTAGCTACACACAAACTAGGCTTAGAATTAACAATTTTCTGTGACTGATTGGTCTTTTCATTCTGATGTTTCTTTTAGGTTTTTTTTCGAGCTCTTCATACTTTCTAATTAAATGCCTATTCACGTACGTTGCGAATCGGTTCGAGTTTTTCTCGAATAATTGTTATTCCAATCGTTGGTATAAGAACTAATGACCGTTTTCGATGTTTGCATACAATTTTTATACCACTTAGATGATCTTCAAGTTCACTTTAATGGTCTTCCGATCACTTCAGAGATCTTTAATATCACTTCGATAATTTTCAAGATCACTTTCGATGATCTTCAATATTATTTACTTAGGCATCGATAACCAATATTTTCTTTAAATCACTTTTGATGGTCTTTAAGATCACTGATGATCATTTGATAGCTTTGGAGATCTTTAATTTCACTCCGATAATATTCAAGATCACTTTTGATGATCTTCAAGATCACTTCGATGATCTTCAAAATTTCATGAAAGATCATTTTGATAATCACAAAAGCTAAAAAGACTATTGTTTTCTATTCCCCTGAGAGCGAATTTATGGAGACTAAGTTTGCGGACAGAATTAACCCTTAAATGCATATTGTTGCCAAATGGAAACATCAGCATTTTTAAAAGAAATCGCAAGATCTGTACTACTGAAGGCAAATTTAGGACTCAAGACTAGGCACAGACTTCATAATAAAATCGTTTGCATGCAGTAAAAGACGAAATAACTTCTCGTATAAACTGCAGACCTCCTCTTGATTTTCATTTCCGGACGACGAATTGTCCGACCCAGTATTTCATTTTCATTTACTAACCTAACGCAATAACAAAGCAAGCCGCGGCACCTGTTCCTTCTGCCTGAGTATTTTAAACTCTGTGAATGCTCCATTAACTGCCAAACAAACAAATGCTTCATTTACCTAATATAGTTTTTGTTTAAACCAAAAGCATCTAATCATAGCTACCAATTTCTGCTTTTAAGAACTTCCGTATCCTTTTCATTCCTTTCCCTTTTATTATTCTATTAAGAATTATAGACCATTCATTGCGCTAGAATTCAAATACAGAGAATTTAATTTTTTTTAGAAAGCTTATTTTGTAAGACACACTGCCACTCCGAGATTTATGTACAGTTCTTAATAAACTTATTTTAATGTAAGATAGGAAAAGTTTACATTCAAAGTTTAATCATATAATCCCAAGACCTAGAATCTTTCATGGGCTTAAAGCGTTTCAAAGAGTTCCATCTCTCTTTCCGTCGAAAACTATTTTTGTTTTCCAGTGACGCAGGGCACTTGAAAGCAGATCACATATTAAAAGTAACTTTAAAGTTCATTGTAGGAACCGATTAAAGTTATGAGTTATGCATTTAAAACTATAATCTATGATTTAAGATCGTGAGAAACTTGCCTCTGACCCTTTTTCTACGATTAAAAAGAAATCGATTTTCCTCCCGACTAGAAGAGCAAACTTTTTTCTTTGCTTTTGTACAATTAAACAATTACCTGGCTTAACATACACATAAATGGCATATACATTTGTATTTGGATTTTTAAATATTTAAATTTTTTAATTTTAAATAAAAATTAAATTTTTAAATAAAAATTAACTGATTGCGATAAAAAAATTTGTCAAGCCCAAGGCCTTCGTTGTTTTGGCTTCATTTTCTAGCTGTTAATTTTTAAATGCTAGCTTCGAAAACGAGTTCTGATTACAGATCGAAAAATGAGATGTTAATGAGAATACGATTTGCCTTCGTGTCCAATCGAAAATCGCATTAGATCCCTTGAGATTTCTTGTAAATTAATCTGGATTTTGCATGAATCCGGATTTCGGCTACAGTCAGTTTTGAAACTTGGTTTCCATTACGTGTTATACCGTTGATTATTTTCTTTTAAACCTGGAAAAAGAAATAAATAGAAAGCAAAATAAAATTTTTTTATTGCTATCTTAAAGCTCCTGAGTACAAAATATGTCTGCAAACAATATTTTTTATTATAAACTTAAGCATCCACCAAAAGCTTGCAAGCGACTAGCGCTGTGCAAAAATGGAGACCAAAACAAAAAATCAAAACCCGAAAAAATTTTCACCACGTTTCATTAAATCTAGGGTTAAAGTTCAAGAGCACAAATTAACTATACACGAATTTATTTAAAAAAAGAAGGTAACCGCTATGCAGTGTTGAAAAATCTGAGCGATTGTTGTCTTGTATTTGATTTTTCGTAACATTAGATTGTTTATTTTACTCCAAAATCACTCTGAAAATCCAATTTTCGTAACCACAAATGAAAACTATACGAGATACTCAACGAAAGACGAGAGAGAGAGATTTCTCAAGGAAAACATCTAGGCCAGACTTTTTTTTTACAGTGGTTATAATACAGAGATATGATATAACAATTGTTTATTTTTCTACTGAGTATTTTGATTATTGTATTAAGCAAAAAAAAAACGAATAAAAAAACCTCAAACTAACGTTTTCCGCGCATACTTATTTAGGCTTCTGAACAAATTCGCACACATTCCGAGCTTCCAAGCAACTTTATTTTGCTTCGAATTAGATTTTCGCCGCTATTCCTTACTATGGGGAGTGTACACGGACGTCAGTTTTCAAAAATATGAAATTTAACTTTTAGTTATTATGAATAGGATTAATTTGCTATCTTTAACACAAGAATTACCAGCAGGTACGATCAGATGACCCGTCCTTGTAAAGTACTAAACATAATTCAATAAATTTATTGTAGAATTATAAAAAAATAGAATCGCTTAAAAAATATACGTTTATCTTATATTTCTGCAAGCACGGGTCGTTCTTCTTAGAAAGTTTTAAGAAAGTGCGTTCAATAGATCAGTACAGTTTTTTAGCTCAAAGCCGGTTGGTAGTTCTAATGTTAATAACAACTGTGAGAAAAATATTTCCAGCAATTACAGTAGGATTTTTTTTTGTACAGTGGCGAGTAAATTTAATAAAGGTACACACATATTTCGGGTACGCGACTTTTATTGGCCATAGATTAATATTAACTTGTAATAAAAACGAAAGAAAACCTACAGGTTTACGTCGAAAAAATTTAAGAAAATAAAATTCGATGTGCCAGCTGAAAGCAAGTCATCAGAATAATAGCAGTGCCCGTTTTTAGGGTTTCCTTCAAAAGGAATAACGAAACCCTTATAGAATCACTTCGGTGTCCGCCTGCCTGTCCTCTTTTTTATCCTAAAAAAAACTAAAAAGCATTAAAACATAAACGGAAATGTTTAGGTGACAAATTTGTATGTTGTTATAAGGCCTTTTTTTTGTATAGCTGCCTAAGATCGGAGCTTCATTGAGTTCCCTAAGGACTGGCACCTTTCCAGTAGTTCTAGCTTACCAGACGTCTACACCTCCTCTCCATAATTTTTTATTATTTTATAGCTTTTCCTTAAAAGCAACTTTGTAGACTATTGCTCAGGCCCACCTATGGCCTTGATTTTATTTGTCTGTATTTAAGATTGTAGTATTGCTTAAACAAACATTTCAAAGCTATTTCATAGTTGTCACAATGAACCATAGTACATTCAATGATATTAACTTATAAATGCAGACCGATTATCCATTCGGCACAAAATATAGAGCCTTCGCCAAATCATAATACTGGATCCTCAATGTTTTAAAAAAATTCTTCTGCCTGTTAGAGTTTGGTGGTTCACAGGACTCAGAGCAGCCCTAAAAAATAATTTTGCACTTACCTATTCACTATTCATTATTTCACTATCTTTTGGTAAGCCATCCCTAAGCGTTTTAGTAATTTCAAATTTGTTTGGAGAAATGTTGCTTATTTTACTGTGGGATCTTTTTTGAACTGAAAACTTTTTAATTATTTCGATCTCAGTTTATTTTTTGTGTCTGTGGGAATGATGAATATTCTAGTGCCTATGTTACAACAAACCAAATTAACTGGGATTCAACTAAGACCAAAATTAATTGGACCAAAATTGAAATGTTCATCTTTGAAAGGCTTTAGAACTTCAACCTTACTTTCCAGACCAAGCACACTGTTATGTTACTTACTCATTTTAGTTTTTTTTTTTGTTTAAACGTATTAGCTATTAAAAAGTCAAAAACGACCATGACTAAAGAGTCTCTGCCTATAAGCAACATAAATTTGAATCTTTCGTTGGCAAACATTTGCGAAACCGAAAACTTTGATCCGCTCGCTTTGCGAAGTTCAAATTATTTCATTTGCCAACTAACGAAAACTGCAAATGAAACAAAAGTATTTTAAATTGGCCGCATTTTAATTTTGGCCGTACAAATAAACCTACGAAAAGAAACGAAGTACGATGTGTACATTACTAGTATTCTCTACGCTTGGTTCGATTAGGCAGATAAATACATTAAGGAACATATCGCACCCTAACCGACAAATTGTCGTACGCGACATCTTAAGCAAAAATAAGTTTATGTTGCAGTTCGATATTTTATTATATTGCGCGTGTTTCTGCATAATTTTTCTAAAAAAGCATTCCTGTTGAAAAAAACAGAGAGAACAAAATTTATTGTAAGCGACGCTTACATTTTTTAGCTCAGACAAAAAACACAAAACAACCTCTCCTGTGAAATTTTAACTTTATTATATATGATAATTTCCCTTTATACTCCCGATAATAAGGGAAAATTTTAATGAAAAGTTGGAAGAAACAGGGACTTGGTCCGATTATAGAGTGTCCCGATTAGCGAGTTTTACTTTAGTTCCTCTCTTATTCTAATCAGTGATCAGGATTGGACACACAGCAGCAGGTCAGTCCTTTCCTCAAAACGAAATCAATTACCACTACAACAACCATCTTTTCTATGCATCACATTTATCCACGCCTTTTTTGTTAAATCCTTCATTAAACTGCTTAAACTTATTTCCTTCCATTGAATATACAACGACTTGTGACAAGCATTTGATTAAAATAATAATAACAAAAATAAAAAAAAAATACAAATATAAATATAAGCAAAAAAAAAGGAAAACATAAAATTAAAAAAAAATATAAAATAATATTTATATGTATTTTAGGCGTTAATTAAACAAATTATCATTAAGTTTGTAAATAATTTATCAAAAATCCGTTCCAAAGAAAAAAAAAACATGTAAAGAAAATGAAAAAAATTAAACATGATTATAAACAATAAAAAGAAAAGAAAATAGTAATTCTTAGGCGTTGTTTTGTCGTTTCTTTAGTTTAGACCTTTTTTCGTATCCTTGTCACAAAAAAAAAAAACAAAAATAAATACCAATGTGTAGTTTATGTAAAGTACTTGTAAAACGTATTTCGTGTGGTAATTTACACAAAAAGTTAAAAATAAAAAATCAATGTGTGTACTTATGAATGAAGAACCTCTCAAATGTAATCCAATACCAATGCAACAAACATAATGAGGAAACAATTATTCATTAAGTAAAAAAAATAATAATAATATAAGTAAAAAAAAAAGAAAATGTTCATGCAAAGACTGATTTCAAATCTAACAAAATTAAAAACCAAAAACATTTATATGAATTATGTAATTATTTTTAGCCTTTAGTTTATCTCCTCTAAACTCCCGACTCTGTTCCAATAGCACTCAACTTCTTCTAAGTTTCACATTCCTCTAGGCTCGCGTTTTAAGTTTTATAGATGGATATAGACATTATAGATGGAGAGAAACGCGGTCGCTTAATTCAGTTTGTAAGAAAAAAAATTGTAGAATATATATGTATATGTGTGTATACAGTGTGATTTTTCCTAAAGTTGTGATTATTTGAAGTCTGTAAAAAAATTGTTTTAATTTCTTTCTTTTCGTGTTCTCCACACCAGACTCTCGCTTTAACGTTAAACCAAACAAAAATAAAGCAAAATAAGAAGTTCATAACCATCTTCTTCGTATGTCAATTGCAAAAAAAAAAAAAGAAATTTAACAAAAAAAAAAAAAGAAAAATAAGAAAACTTTTTACTGAATTCAAAAAAAAAAGAAAGTCTTTTCATCAACAAACTAAGGAATCAATTTGCGTAGGGTGTTTTTTGTAGGGATAAGTATTTCTATGACAAACTGAAAGAAGGATAATCATACAAATATTTATCCGCATATGTTTAGGATGTATATATACTTATATATATATGTATACATATGTACGTGTATATATACATATTTGTATATTTATGAATACATATATATAAAATGAAAGTTAAGATAAGAAAATATTTTTTGTGTAATATTTGTGGTTGTGCGTCAAAATAAAAAAAAAAACTGTAAAAAAAAAACAAAAAAAAAAACAAACAAACATAATAACATTGAACACTATAGAACTGAAGAATATTATTTATTTTCAGCTATATAAGCATATTTGATTTCAGTTTCTTTATTTTAGTTTTCTTATTTTGTTTTGTAGGATAGACAATCCACCCTATTCTATAAACTATTTTTCTATCAATTTAGTAAATAAAATAATTTTGGGGTTTTTCGTTCCTTATTTTTATTTGCTTGTGAACGTGTGTTTTATGTTCAAGATTGATGCCGACACTTAGTATATTTTCTTACGATTTTGAGGAAATATTGTTGAGCCATGTGACTATTGACTGACTAAATGACATCAGTCATTTTGTTGCTTGTAGCTTCCTTTTGTAACACTTAAAAACTTAGCTAATGACGTCACTTGGCCGTCTTCTTTTAAGCCGCCGTCATTTAAGTCTTGTTTTTTTAATGTCTTGTTGTTATTATCCAAAGTCAGAAAGAGGTGTGGAATCAGCCACGTCTTACTTTTCGGGGCTTCGTTCCAAAGGAATAACGAGACCCTTGTAGAACCACTTCGGTGTCCGTCTGTTTGTCTGTCCTCTTTTACATATCTCTTTTAGTTCCCTTGTAATTAAGGGGTGCATTTTTCATTTATCTTAATTTTTCTGTAATTTTGAGGAAGGATAAGGAATTTAGTTCGAGTTCGAGTATAAATCTTAACTAACAGTTAATTGTCTGCAGGAAAGCATGCAAATGCCTATGGTCAAAGTCTTACACGAAATATGAAAGACACCGTAGTCCTACTTGTGCGCTGATTAGAATTAAATTGAAATTGAATTAATTTGAATTGAACATTTGGAGTGGGGTACCCACAGCGCTCATCTACTTACCAAGAATTTTGCAGATAAGCCTTTAGCGTAACAGGTATAAACTTGTGAACTTTATACATTCAAATCCCAATAAAAACTGCAAAACTCCCTCCATCGACTGCCACCTCTGTGAAGAAGAGAAGGTCAAGGTGTGGTTTCAATGGCGTAAAAGTCCCACACTATTTCGCCCTGTTACTCGTGCGAATTAAAGTTTCCCATTATCCTTTAGATTGAATATTAAGTTCATCGTCCTTAGCCTTCGCATTCTTAAATATTTCGATTTTCATTTGCTAACCCTTATCATGCCAGCGTGACCTCGTATATCCTCAAGTCAACCCCTTTAAATCAAAAAAGAACCATGTCAAAAAACAAATATGTAAAGGCAAGGCAAAGGAAGTGATCCTATAAGGGTTTCGTTGTTCCTTTGGAGCGAAACCCCAAAAATAAATAACTATAGCGCAATTTGGGTTAGTAACTCGTTTTTACCAAATCTGGAAATGCTTCCGACTCCATGATCACATTTTCTTTTTATTCCAGAAGAAAGAAAAACAAAATAAAACTAAAATCACAACTGTTTTTCAAATTTTTTTGTCTTTTTTCTACAACTATGTACTCAGACTCATAGTATCTACCCGGGTAGATACGAAAAGCGAAAATAATAAAAATAGCAGTGGTAGTACAAAATCCACAAAAGGCCATGTTTAATAAAGTTACACATATATTTCGAGTCCGAAACTTGTTTTTTTGGCCATAGATCCACATTAGCTTATAATAAACGTCACTACGTTAAAAAAAAAAAATTCAACATGCTAACTCAAAGTGAGCGATCAAAATAATAGCAGTACACGTTTTCTCTTTATTATAAAAGAAAATATTGTGACGTCCATTAATTTTTGAAGTAATTGCAAAGTTTTACGCTGATGAAGATTAATTCAATGCTCTTTGCTATATTATTACAAAACTTAAAATATATGAGAAACAAAGTAACGAGCATTCAATCGCGATCTTTATAGCAAACTTATTAATTACCATAAATCTCTGAGCTGGAACTCCTATTTTCGGATCAATGGATAAAATGTGAAGACATCGCAAGCTACTATTTCATTTTTCCCTTACAAAGTGTATGGATTATGGTGTATCAACCCGAGTAGATTTTACATTGGGTAGCGCAACAACCCGTGGAGCGCCTACCAATAGATATTATAAAAAAAACTTCTTCGTGAATGTGAAGGCTAAAGGCAAAACAATTTATTTAAATTATATTTTTCTCTGTTGGTAGCCCTTCATTTTCATTTCATTTATTTTTATAAACTGGGTATAACAACATGCCGCAAGACTCGGTGGTCAGAAAAAAGTAGAAAGAGATGAAATTACATAATTTAAATATTTTTATTGGCTTACAGAAGTAAAAAGAACAAAAACGTGAAGAGAAGAACTTTCAAACCTCTGAACGCTGGAAAGCTCAACTTTAAATTAAGATTTCCAACCCAACATAATCGCTCAACAATATTTTTTTTATTTCTACCTTTTTTCTCTTACTTTTCCTTTTTTTTGATTTTTTTATTTTAAGAAAAATATATGCCCCTACTCAACTATTAAAAATAAATTCTTTTATTTATTTAATAAAAGACATCAGCGAGTTCTATTGAAAGTATTTAAATAACTTCAAACTATTTTTCTATTTTCTTATAGAGTACACATAAAAAAAAACAAAACAAAAAAGCAGATAGAAATATAAAATGTATTGAATGTTCTTTTTTAATTAATGTTAAACGTTTTTCAATTATAAATTACTCGTATAGAAACATAAAAAAAAGAAACCAAAGATTGCTTGTATAAAATTTTCCAAACGAAGATTTTTTTGTATTTTTTTATATTTGAAAATGTGTGTAAATTAAATAAAAACAAAATAAACAAAAAAAAAAGCAAAAAAAATTGTAAAGAAAAACAAATTAAACAAATTGTATTTGGATGCAATAAGTTTTTTTTTAAATGTTAGTTTTTTTAAAATAATATTTTTATTTGCCAAAATTTAATAAAAAAAAAAATACAAACCTAAAATCTGTCAACAAAACACGAAAAAGAACATATCTTTGTAATAATAATAAAAAAAAAAGAACTAAACTTAACCGAAGATCGTTTGTACTACTTTGTACTGTTAAATGCAAATGAAATACAAAACAAACAAAAATAAAAACATAAACATAAACAATGAGAAGTAAAAAAAAAAAACAAAAACAAACGTGAAAGAAATTTATGAGATGCGCGACAACGTATCCCACGTAAAATGCACGTATATCATATTCGGTTCAGCGTTTAAGGCTGTAGAGATGAGCTATATTTGTGTGAAAACTAAATTTTAAAGAAAAACAAAATGGAAATAAAGGCAAACTACAAACAAGAAAAGAGTCCCATTATTCAGAAGAAGAGAAAATAAAAAATAAAAAACTGAAAAAAAAAATTTAAAGTAGGAAAATAAAAGAATATTAATATTATAATGAATGTAATTGTATTTATATGTATATGTGTGTAAAAAAAATACTCTTTTTGAAAATAAAACAAAAAAAATAACAAAAAACATGTTGTTTTTCACATGAGTTATGGCTTTGTAGGGTTAATGGAATAACGAAACCCTTATAGAATAACTTCGGTGTCCGTCTGTCTGTCCGACTCACATAACTCTTGAGTCGTCACTAGTTAAGGCGAGAAACTTTGAATGAAGGTATGTTTGAGCAAAAATAAATCCTACATTTTTTTGGAATTAGTGGCAAATTAAGAAAACGTTAGTACTAATACTAAAGCTTGAAAAAACTTTTATTAACTTTGATGTTCGATATCGGTGTCATTGGATAGGGGGTGAGGACCGACAACCCAACGACGACCTAAGCAACGACAACGGACAAACGATTTAAGAATTTTCTCATGGAACGTGAGATCGCTCTATAGAGCCCGACCTGCTCAGCAGCTAGCCGATGCCCTCGCCAAATATAAGGCTGACATAACAGCTCTACAAGAAAAAAGATGGCCAGGGAATGGTGTCTTGCATAAGAAAAACTACGACATTTACTACAGCGGTCACCCAAGACACCATGTGCTCGGGGTAGTTTTCCTAGTCAGCCAAAAATTGAAACCTGCCATCATCGGCTTCAACGAGATTTATGAAAAGCTATGTACCCTTCGCGTGCAAGGCAAATTTAAGAACATCAGCCTTATAAACGTCCACATACCTACTGAGGAGTCCCCAGACGATGAAAAAGATGCATACTACGCGCTGGTAGACAGGACCCGCAATGCCTGCCCAAGGTATGACGCAAAAATCATCCTTGGCAATTTGAACGCAAAGATAGGTCGAGAGTAAGTATTCAGGCAGTACATTCGCTCCCATAGTTACCCTACAATGGACTACGAGTCATAGAAATGGCAGCATCCAAGAACTTGGTCGTTACGAGTACCAGGTTCCCGCGTAAAGATATCCACAAAGCCACGTGGGTATCACCTGATGGAGTCACTCGCAACCAAATAGACCACGCGTTGATTTACCGCCGCCACTGCTCGAGCCTGATTGCGATACGATCGTATCGAGGAGTCAACATCGACTCGGATCATTATCTTGTTGGTATGGTGTTCCGAGTGCGGATTGCGCTGAAAGGACATATTGCATCCGCCGCTTAGATTCGGATCAACACGGCTGCCCTACGCGATGAAACGACCAGTAACATTTTTGGTCACGCTTTAGGACTCGCCCTCGAGGAGCTCGACGAAGAGGATAGAGTAAGTCCTGAGTCCAGAGTGCCGGGCGTAGAGGAGAAATGGACACGCCTTAAAAATAAAGTCATTAGTACTGCTAATTCCATCATAGGCAGCAGTCGTAAAGATCGGAGCGACTGGTTTCATGATAAATGTCAGCAGTAGCCGCGGATAATAGCATGGAAGAAGAAATACGCGGGCGGTTACTTAAAGCCAACAGAACCTACTACAGTTTTTCAAGGCTTTTCAAATCCAAGAACCTTACCATGAATTCAAAACTGTTGCTATACAAGACACTTGTATTACCAGTACTCACATATGGATCCGAGACTTGGGTGCTTAGCCAAAGGCACTCTGCTCGTATGAGCGAAGAGGACTCTGCTCAGAAAGTTCTTTGCGGTACAATTCATGGTATAAGACAGCGACGCAGACCGGGCTTACGCAGGACGGAAGCCTTGGGGTGCCCAACTGGATGGCGTCGGCAAGCGGTCGGGATAGGTGAAAGTGCTTGCTGCAGGAAACCCGGACCGGACACTGGTTGTTGCGCCGATGATGATGATGATTATGTCTGTCCGTCTGTCACAGGGCTTTAATCGTGGTCACTAGCGAAACACTAAGAATTAACCAAAAGTTGTACTTCAATTACACAAAGAATGTTCCGAAAAAAAGTTACATGCTAGCAAAAAGTTAGTTAGTACTAACACTAAATTCGAAAAACAAATTTATTTTTTCATATAAGAGAGACTACTCCACCTATAGAGGCACATCTCTTTCACGTCTCCCCGGTAAAGTCTACGCTAAGGTGTTGGAGGTGCGTTCTAGAGTGTTTGTTGTTTTAGTGTTTTGGTGGGGCACCAGCCCTATTTATTAGCTAAAACAAGCAAACGAAAGAAGCTTGGTATCAAGGCTTAATCGGTGTTGAACTCGGTATTTTTTACAACTCTCACCTATTTTTTTTATATATCCCAATCAATACATACATCTGTCTCTAGGACATTAAGTAATTGTTTTTTAATTTTTACGAGGAAAATCATGTGACTCCAGTGTCGAGCTTTCGTCATCTGTGGAATTGCGTAAGTAATTTCAGCAAAACGTTTAATAACATCAGAAAGCTATAATTTAATGTTTACAATATTAGAGTAAACTTGCAGACAATGCAGAATTATATTACATATACGTATCTTATATTTATTGAAGAACCAAATCAGTAAGTCTTCTTTGTTTCAATCTTGTCGTTCTAAGTGTTTCGTCGTCGAAGAGCAGGTCGATGTCTTGGTTGCGGTGTGCCAAGATTTTTGTCAAGTGTTTTTTGCTTATTTTTTGTATCTCTTCGTCAATTGTGTTCATTTGAAGGTCGCAATGAATGTCTTTATTACAGATATACCATTCGGCGTTGGTAATCGTCCTTAGAATTTTATTCTGTTGTCTTTGAATTATGCACAGGTTGTTTTTTTTTATGTTCCCCATAATTGAATCCCGTACGTCCATATTGGTTTTATAATACATTTATAAATAAGTAATTTATTTCTGAGAGAAACACTTAATTGGAGTCGTAGAAGCGAATATAGTTGTCGAAATCTCTGTTTTATCCGACTCTTACCTATGGTTATGAAATTTTTGTAATGACCGAAAGAATAAGATCGCGAATCCAAGCTGCCGAGATTTCTACGTGCTAATGTGGGAGTTACAGGCAGTGATAGAGTGAGAAGCAAGACGGTGTGTGGAGAGCTCAATGTTGAGCAGCTACTTCTCCGAACGGAAAAGTAGCGGTTTGGTGATGCGGCACGAGTGTCACCATCACGACTTCCGAGGCGCGCCTTGAATGTGATCCCGTCAGCAAGGCGACCGCTTGGCAGACCCAGGATGAGATGGCTGGACCAAGTCCAAAATCTCGCCTCGTCTCTCGAGTTGCTGGAGATCTCTTTTGCGTGCATTGCCCTTGCGACCCCGTTAGTGGATCGTGCGGTGCTGCCCGTGAGAAGCTAAGACTAGTGTTAAAAGAGAATATATTGATTAATGTGCTCATTCGCAAATATCTTCTGAAGATTCAATATTGCAGCAGATCTCAGCCAGGAAAAGATTTTTAATGTGATTACCTATGACACTCTGGAAGTCAACGTGTTAAATAACCCTGCAAGGCCGTAACAAATGCTTTGAAAGATGCAATTGCATCATTTCCTCTTCAACGTCAAATAGTAGGAACTAGACAGTCTCTGTAAACTTTTTTTTTAAAATTAATTTTAAGTAAAATATAAAAGCATGTACATTTTTGTTCGTTTTTATATATATTTTTTAGTAACATTAACATTACATTTCATCTTTCTATTTTTAGTTTATTTTTTTTATAAATTATTCTTTGAAAACGAAAACAATTACACAATAACAAAAGCGTACTTGTTTACCTTAGTTAAATACTTTAGCAGATATATTATTAGTTACTTTTTACTTATATCTTTTTTTTTTGTTTATAAAATTTCTCACTATAAATAACATTCATTTTCAATTGCATTTGTAGTAGTGTTTGTTTCAAGTTTTTTTTTGTATAAAGCACTTGTTTTTTTTTTTCTATATTTATGTTAAGTTTTTTATATATAAGTTAGATTTTAACAATTCCTTAACCTATGAATACAGTCTCTCACAAAAGTTTGGAATTTATGTATAAAAGCATTATTGAAACAAGAAATATAATTGGCCTTGTGAACTGAAAAATGGATCATCTTAAGTAATTGAAAACGTAAGACTCAGAAGTTCTTGCCGAATCGATCATCAAGAAGTTCAAAGAACTGAGGTCAATACCGCAAAATGATTGTCTTTTGTATTTAATGGAGTTCTTTAATTCATTTTGAGTTGCTTAAACTTAGACAAAAATTTACTGTGAACAATTGATTTCGGCCAATCATTCTACAATTCGAAATCATCCTAAATTTATTGTCAAAAGCTTGGTGATATGATGAAAAAATAACACGAGGAAATGTCAATAACAATTTACTTACTCATCCAATCGGAGCATTGAACTTGAATTTTTTACGAGCATGACAACACTTCTAAAGCAAATAGATTTATGATTATATGGCACCTCATCATTATTTGCTCGGAAATTGGTTGATTTTTATTCAGAATTCGAAAATAGAGAACTAGAACTTTTCGTAATATTTTTGACACAAAAAGAAAAAAATTCCAAATCTTTTGCAGATGACTGTATTTTGTATAATAATAAAAATAAAAAAAATCGTTGTGAATTTTAGTTTTCTTTTTTTTTAATTACATTCTTCGAATTTCGTTCTCAAAGAAGAATGCATTTTTAAAAAGTTGCTAGATATTTTGGCAAATTCATTTTTTTAATGTTTTAGTATTGATACCATGGCTGGCGCCGGACCCATTGCAACCGATGACTGGTTTGGTCGGACCGGATTTTTATGCTGGCGCCCTCAGCGGCCCTGACTGTTTCTTTTACCTGCGAAATATAATAAACAAAACAAATAATTAGATAAATTCTAGTGGGTGTTTTTCTTAGTTGATTTTGGGTACTTGATAAAATTCAGTTGAACTCAAAACCTCGTTTTCACTGAACAATATCTAAGCACACTCATCAATTAAGAACTAAGTTCTGCCCACAACAATTTTTAACTTAAAGATTCTAGGCCAATTTTCATGAGGAAACTACAGCACGATTAGGACCCATTCGGATTTTGTATAGAGGCATTGTCCCGCGACCCCTGTCAAATAATGATGATGATGATGATGGCACTATCAAAAGTACTGCAAATCTTCAAAACTGACAGTCGACCTATCGAAGTTTAAGATGATGATAGTCAGGGATGGTGGAGTTGTATCAATAGTAAAAACCTTAGCCATTGCTGGAAACAGAAAATATTACGTGTCGCTGCAATATCCATTTTTTTACGCTGCGTAAGTATGGGGATACTATTAAGATGAAGGAGTAGACACCCACTGGAAACTGGTGTAGCGCCCCTATTTTTGGAAACCATTAAACTGCATTTCGGCAATGTGGTTAAGAGTTATAGGAATGAATGAAGAAAAGATACCAAAGATATTGCTTTCCTAAATGCTGCGTAACGGAGGAAAATGCTTCCGAGAATGGGAAAAACGAAGTGAGATCTCAATCAATTTTACCCCAAATGAGTAGCAGACCTAAAGCAAGTGTTCTACACACTTTTGCAAAAAACGGAGCACAGAATCTTTAGCCAATTTATAGATGAAGTCCAATCGTCGCAATACAGGCCGTATTACATCAAATTGAACTAAAACGCATGAACAAGGCAACCGACGGATATGATAAGCAGCATGTTTTAGGATGGTACTAGGAACCTGTCAAACGAGGAGATAGACAAGTACCTTAAACTTACGGACGAGACAATTAAACTAACGATGGGCAGAACGATACCTCGGTATCAGCACAAAGACAACACGGAACCATACCGCAATGCTACAATCAACGTACTTCACGCCTACAAAAGTAGACTTCTGTCGAGACTTAAAACCCTTTGCACAAGATTTACTGACAGACAGAACTTGAAAGTTAGAATACTGAAGCCGATGATTAAAAATTTAAAAGTTTTGATCACGGAAAATTATCGACTTTCAGTTAATTTGTTCTGGAACAATAAGATTCGAGCAGTGAATTCCATCAACCCGAGCATGTTCCCGCAAAAAAATTATTTCCGAGAAAAATTCAAATCGACCTTCCAAAAACTACGGACAACGAGAATTTACTGACATCGGCAGCCATATATCCGAGTAACACAGTCCTAGACTAACACTTTTTCGAAGATCAGCAAGAGAAGGTGGGAGCTTTTGAAGCGACTTTCCAGGAACTGTACAAGGTGAACGAGTCCGCTCGCCCGAATCACAACCTGGAGAGTCGCGTCCTGATGCAAAACTTCGATCTTCGGGAAGATATGCAAAATTGTCGATCTGGGAACGCCGGTTTCACGGTTTTCAGTGAGAATAGCATGGCTAATAATGCCACCGCCAATGAGAAGGAACATCTTTAGTTCATTTCAAAGGCTAATCTCTAAGACGTCTTTTTTTCATTCATTAAGAAAGTCAGTTGGGGTTGACGGGATTCCCAAAATTGTGTTTGGGCACAGCCCCCTATGCTCTAGCCCTGTATCTGGCCCACATTTGCATTTAAATGAAATAATCTTCAAAAGCCGAAATTCTACTCTTCCTTGACAGCTAAGACGAAGTTGTAATTTAACACGAAACAATTGAAATGAAAATGAGAATGAAAAGAAAAACTACTTACACTCTGCATAAGATTCTGTGCGTTGCCCACCAACATCTCGGTAGCTTCACGATCCTCTTCGGATCCCTGTGCGCCCAGCATAGTGGCCTTGACAGTCGATAAGATTTTAAGCTGTGTTCCAATTGTTGGAATACGTTCGCAAACTTGCAGTAGATTTGTGCGAATACGACGATCTGTACATTGTCTTGCCAAGTCCTTAGCCAAGCGTGTTACATCTTCAGATGCTTCGGCAATCTGCTTAGCAGTGGCAATAAGCTCGCGCTTGCTGCCTTTCGAGTCGGCACGCACAAGCTCAGAGAGCCGAGCCATCAAGACTGCCATACGCTTGGCAGCTGCAATGATTTCATTATCCTTTGATGACCACTGACGCACCTCTTGATGGAGTCCGTGGGCAGCAATCTAGAAGGGAAGGAAACGCTTTTATCGCTTCTGACAAACAGACAGACAGCCTTGGCTTACCAAAATTGGTTGATTGGCATGTGGCATCGTTCGGAAGACCTCGTCTTCATCGTCGGTCTCTGGTGGAGGCGGTCTGGACGGAGCCATGCCCTCACGTGGTAGTGGTGGACGTGGAGGAGCACGTTCAACTAAGATAAATTGCGGTTAGAATTGGATCGGTCACCGAGATAAAATGAATCCTTACCATTCGCATTGTTCTGCGACAAGTGCAAGGCACTCAGCTCAGGCACTGGTGGTGGCACATCGGCCAGGGATGGCGCAATCGCTGATCGAACATCGCGTACGTCCGCAAGGAGCTGCAATCGAGAGAAATTCATGAAGGTTAAGAGGACAAGAGTTCGGAAAAACACTCACTCTTTTGTAGGAATCCCTCCAAGCACTGGCGCTGGCGGCGTCATTGATGTTCTTGGCGACCATCTTGGCGTCGTTGACCATCGCTGGCAGGGAGTTTTCAAGGCGATTGGTGGCAGCATTTAACTTGGCGGTAAAGACGGGATCTTCCGAGTTGTCGGCCTCCTGCTTGGCCACGAGCAGCACGCGATTCACCAGCCGAGCAACGTTGGACGTGTTGTCGACCATTTTCTGCGGCTGCTTTGTGTGAATGGCGTCCTCGCAGAGCTTCACGTAGACCTGCATGTGATCCTCTGAGGTTTTGATGAAGTCCGCTGGGTTGGTGGCCTGATCGCAGAGCGTTCTCATGCGGAGCACGGTGTCGGCGTACTGCTGCTTGAGGTTTACCAAGTGCTCGCCGGCCGCGGTGCTGCCGGGGTAGTTCATGCGGATCCGTCCGGCAGACACAAGCTGCGGGACCAGGCTGTCGACCTGCGAGGCCGAGGAGAGAAGGATCTCGGCTATTTTCTTGTTGCCTCCCGATCCGCCAGCAGCTACCATGCGGCTGGTCTTGGAAGCGCGGTTGCTGAATGCTTGCAAATTGTTTGACTTTTGGTTGAAGTTCTGCTCGCGGTTGGGGGTGCCTTCAGGGACATTTACGGCTTCGCTGAACAGCTTGAGAGGGGTGGAGACGTCCATGAAGTCCTGCACGATCCTGTTCACCAGCGCGTTCTGGATGGCCTCTTTCAGCTCATGCAACTTATGCGTGAGTTTCTTGGCGAATTCCTTGGCCTTTGGCGTGCTGCCGGCGGCGTTCATTTTAAGGTACTCCACCTCGTCACAGAGCTGCAGAATCTCGGCCTTTTGGTAGCCGGGGCAGCCTTCCGCAACTTTTCTGCCCTCCTCGACGATAAGACCGATCGCACGCTCACCCAGTCCGTTGTCGTTGATTTCCGGGTTCTGGAGCCACTTGCATGCCTGCTCCAGCCGCCCTTGGATGGTATGGGCTGTCTGCTGAACGCCGGCCTTATTGACGCCAGCAACGGCTTTCATCAGAGTCTGCTGCAGGTTGCCGAGCTTGTCACGAATGTTCCGGGCCAGGCTCTCTGCCTGGGCAGTTGTTCCCTTGCCATCCTGCCGGAGCTCACACAGCGCATTCGACATGGTGGTGATGTCGTCGGCCATTTTGCGAATCGGCATGGAGTCCTGCGGTAGGCACCTGTCGGCAACCTCGTGCGCGTTGTCGATTATCTGACGCAGCGCCTTCTCTCCCACTCCTCCCTTCAGGGCGTACGGATTGGCCAGCCAGTCGTAGGCCAGTCCCGCTTTGTTGTAGATCGCATTACTGATCTTCTTCAGGACCGTCAGGTTGTCCAGCTCGCTAGTATCCTCGTCGTACGTGGTCAGCTGCAGCACTCGGATTATCTCCTGGATCTCGTCGGTCATACGTGCGGCCAAGTAGTTGCGATTCTCAGCAGCCTCGTCCACCCCAACGCCGTTCTGCTCCACGATGTGGATATACACTTTCATGCTGCAAATGAGGATCGGAGCCAGGATCTTTACCTGCTCCATGCAGCGCACTAGGATCTCACTGTGCACCTGATGCGTTAGCTCCTTCTCGCGGGCGCTCACCTCGCCGGACACTTTGCTAAGGCACGGGCTCAGATCCTTGAGGAACTGGACCAAGTCCTCCATGGAACCGATTACCTCAGCGATGGCCAAGTAGTCCAGAACTCGCTTGCACTCCTGGATGATCTTGCGCACCTCCGACTCGTCGAAGCATAGCAAGAGGGCAGAGGTCCCCTGTAGGATGCCGCGACTTCCTTCGATCAATTTCTTGCGTGCCGGACCAGAGTATGGATCGCCTTTCAGCATGTCAGACGCTTCTTCGAGCAGCTGCGAAGCGTTCTCCACACGCATCAGAGCTGATGGCATGTCCTGTTTTAGGATGTTATCATCGGAACTGTTGATTGTCTCGCGGCCAACCTTAATCAAGTTGGTAACCGCCATCGAGACCACCTGAACTGGGCGGCTAAGGTCTGGCATTGCGTTACCATCTTCGGCTTCTTCGTGGAGAATCACCAACCGGGATACCTAAAATGGAAATGGAATACAATTAGGTGGGTGTGGTGAAATAAAGTGAGGTTAAGCAGCTTATGGACCTTTTCTCAAATATTCGAAGTCGTTGAATTAGGTGGATGATAATTGTGTAAAACTAAAATGGTCAAACCATTTTTAAGGATTGCAGCCTAGTTTTACTTACATGTGTCTTTCTAATAAACATAGTTGCAGAATTCCGAATAGTGAACATGGCAATGGCACTTCATAAGCTAAAGCCGATGCTTAAGGGTCGATTTGTAACAATTAAACTGTGTTCAAGCGATTGCTAGGTTTCTGACTGTAAACATTTTCCCAAATGCTTTACAACCGGTTTTTTGTAACAATATTTGCAGAAAACACATTGTCATGTGCTTTTGAAATTGTTAAGTATCTCGCAAACGTCTGAACATAGCTCAGGGACACCTGCCCTCAATGCCTCTTATGCAATTTCTGACCTCCCGCAGACTATATAACACATTGTGCTTCACTCTTCAACAATTCCACACAAACTAGATCAATTTTCTGCAAATTCCCAGCTTTCTCAACTACTTTCCACCTCTTCCAAATTCAAAAAATCAATTAATCAGTAACTTTTGTGCTACTGTTCAAATAATGTTTTAAACAAAATGAACATAGACCACTGGTCCCAAAGAAAGAAAGATCCCAAACTAATTGCTAAAAAATGTACTAAATGTCAATTCACAATGGGTCTAAGGTGGCCTAAGTGTTGCTCTGGTGCCCCAGCCAGCCACACTTATCTACCAAGTGTCAATAAAAGGCAGATGTAGGCATGCCATTGGGAAATAGAAAAGAAGGAATTGATCAATGAATACAATACAAATTTGTGGGTGTATTTTTCGTTGCTCGGATACTGAAACTGAAATTTAGAAGCTTTTTTAGTTTCCGGACATTTTGCCCGGGAACTTTGTCATGACAAAAACGATAAAACTCAATGCTTTTTTATAAATGAAGCATGTAGGCATGTCGACTTGTTTTCTATCAATTTTCTCTGATATTTTTTTTTAATAAGAATGGACGTAAATCGACTAGCGTAAGCCTTAAGCTACACAAGGACGAATAAAATGATCACTAGCACAGTCAATGAACACTGCAGGAGTATTTAAGGGAAAAAATTGACTACGAAAAAAGAGGAACATATCATTTAATGATACGCCGATCTATGTTAATGTAGATTCTCATTAAAAAGTGCTGGAGTTTCATCACGTAACATGACAATCGTCTGACGATATCGTTTGAACGATAGCTGTGCTTCACAAAATCTTCAAAAACGATACCGACAGGAACTTCCCCTCTCATATAAGCCGAAAACTGTCATTTTTTATCGTTCCTAATTTGATATCGTTGTAAAACAAATTGTGGAAAATATTGTGAAATTTTTTCCTTAAAACAGAAAATTATTAGATTGGATGGTGACAAATATGATTTTGCTTGTATTTTTTTTTTGCACAAATGTTTTATTTCTCACATTCGACCTACGATCCTATATCCAACCTACATTTTTTCTCCAAACCCTCGAGAAATTTTGTGTGTCTTTGATCAAGTAAATGCCAGTTGTAGGCATCATAAGAAGGTGCCAATTTAACTAATTTAAGCTTGTAAGTTATTGTGATAACAACTAGAATTGAGTGAGTTTTACTCACCCTCCGAGGGTTTCGTTACTTTTTTCAGATTAGTAGTAATGACTTAATATAAGTTAAGGAAATTAACAATGTCAGATGACTTCACTAAAATTCTTCATATCGTTTCAAATAAAACTAAACAAAATAAAGTTATTTTCCATTTAAAAAATTGCTTTGGTGAACTAATGCTAAAAGGTCGCAAGCTAGTTTCTCTATAAAAAGTGATTGCTAAACGTTTTTGAAAAAAATACTGTTATTGGTTGTGCCTAACTAACAATAGAAGCTCCCCGCTTAATAGAAGAATTCATATTTAGCGGGGACCGTAGTATGGCTTAAGATGGCGTTAGTAAATCTCAACTGCATATAGTTTTTTTTTTTTTATTGGAGGTGTTGCTTATATCCGGGGAGTAGTGTGTATTTGTAAGCCGACGCGAATAAAGTCGCGAGTTCAGCTAGTAAATAAACAAAACTTTTTGTTTTTTGCAAAAACATGAAATATAAATTCAGCAGTTTTAATATAAAAAGCTTTTGCTTATGAAAACAGCATGTGTTACTAGTTTTTTCATGTGTGTAGTTCAGTTTCACTCAGGTTATTGTACTTCGTTGCTATGTTCTATGATCTATTTAAAATAAGTAAAGTATGACTAACGGACCACAATTTTCGTTGTGAGATAACCACATCATCTGATGGAATCAAAAAAAGCAAAAAACCAAAAAAATATCCCACTACAATCAGAATTTGATCAAAGATAGAAAATGTACCCCACTCCAATCGGAACTTATTAAACATAAAAGAAACGAGATAAAGAAAGATTTCCTAAAACTAAGCCCACACACGGGCATTAAGTTCACCCAAGTTGTATACGTAGACTATACTAAGCTGTATTACCTACCTCTAGTGGTATAGAAACAGAGAGGCAGGTCTCAAATCAAAATTCATATCGTAACCAACGTGCTCCATTTACGAAGACAAACTTGTTCTACATCTCCAGCAGATTGTTTTTTTTGTCGGACACTCACCTAATTGTGTCATTTTTGTTTTATAAAATAAGATTTTTTTTTCGGATGTTTGGAAAGATGATTTAATTGCTAAAGTGTGTTGGCGTTGGTGCGTAGTAGTAAATAAAGCTTCCAAATTTGGTGTGACAACGATTGCAGGGCCAGAGACCTTCTTCGCAATCACTGTGTCGAGCGTATTTGTAAGGGAACTTATAACGCATCCATAAATGGCTCGAATATGGGGTGGAGGCATAAATTGTTTTCAATTGGAAATTAATTTTTACGCTGGTGTTTTCTCGGAGGGTATTCACGTTTGTTGAGAGTAGTTTCTTCAAAGATTGTGAATGCTGAAGATTTTGTCTCCATTTTGTCTTCGTAGAGCATTGAACCGTGTGCCCTTCACCGCACAACCTCTGGCTTCTGGTGCGCTATTTTGAGGGCAAACGCGATTCTTACAACATGGTTCTGTGCTTATGTAACCTGGATTGTTAAGCGTTCATTATTGTTATCCGTCGACTGGAATAATATGCCAGCAATTCCACGGAGCTTACGCCCGTTGCCTCTTAATGTCGAACACTTCCAGCACGGGTTCGCAATAGAAGACTGTTTTCAATTTGCTAAATGCCGTCGCTTGTGCTTCTTCCCACAGGAAAGGAACATTCATTTTATCTTTTTTCAGCAATGGGGTCGCAACGACGCGTTCGGTCGGTCGGACTTTGACATTTAAAGTAGAATACACGTAGAAGCATTGTACAAATCAAAATAGCGCGGTCGGGTATTGCAACTTCGCAGATCGTAACATCGTAAGACCGATTGAGTGGGTCTACTCTCTGCTCACTCGGGCGTATTGATCACAAATCACTTATACAAGATATTTCCAGGCTGGAAAGCCTCTCGCCCACATTTTACACGGACACTTATTTGGGCTTGATCATGATTGGCTGTGAAAACCAAAGGACATACGCTTAAGAAGCAGCAGTGCGTTAACTTAAACTACCTAGCAATGATTGAATAAATTTATCAGTAATTGGATTTGGTCACAAAGACATGTCTACTTGCAAAGAATGGGATACAGTAAAAATATGTGTAAGAAGCCAGTTCCGTTGAAATCATCGCTGTGTAGTACCACAAGTCTGCCCCGACGCACTGTGGTCCTAAATGGCAAAATTCGATGTTTTACTTTTCTGTTTTTGTTTTTTGTTTCTTGTAGAAATATAAACAGAGATTCAAAAACATCAAACAAAATAATTTTTGATTTTTATTTTGGCTTCTAGAGCGTTTCAAAGATGATCAATTTTGCTTAGTCCTTTCATGTCCGAATTAATTGGGGAGTTTGTAAAATTTTCCCGCGTTCAAATTTTTAAATCAATCAGGTTCTTAACAGTGATATAATATAAAGGCAGTCTTTTGAATATGTTGAAAATCTGGATCCTAATATCATTTTGCTATTTTTTTTTCTATGCTTCTAATGACAGATTTTTCTTTCGATGTTTTTTAGTATTTTAAAGGTGAAAGTAGAACTATTTTCACCCACTCCCACCTAGCATAAAATACATTTCGTCGGATTACAAAACTCACGTTATTCTAACACGTCCCTAATAATAGAACAAAAGTTATGCAAAAACATCACGATTTCTCGGACAAAATTAATCCAATCAAATTTTGAATTTAAATCAACAACAATCACTAGATGCCGTTCGGTAGCTAGATTCATAAAATTTGCCATAACCAATATGACTCATAATGACTCATTTTCATTTGTGTAGCAAAGCACACAAAAAAAAAAAATAAAACGAAAATGTGTTTTATAAATAACTAGTGATTTATTGCTTCACTCCCTTCATAGATTTTCGTCAATCAAAAAAAACATATAGCCTCCGCCCCGAGTGACAACAGACACGTCTCTTTGATCCCAAAAACAGACGACAAACAAATTAAATTATTTATACAGAGTATTATTTACTTACCTGTTGAGCAACAGGATCCAAAATACTTTCAATAGTTTTTGTATGGAAGACTGGCATGATGTCGTTTTTCTTTTTCTTTGTTGATTTCGCTTAAACTTTAAGTAGAATTTTGTTTAAAGTTTTGTTCAGGAAGAATAAGGCTGAAGACAACAAAACATAAATCACACGAATAAACAAAAATTTAAATAAAAGCTAAAGATATAACACGATAAACACGAAATTGAAAGTAAGAAAGAGAAAACATGAATATGTTAGGGAAGCCAGGACTGAACAGCTTCCAGAGCCGAGCCGAGCCGAGCCGAGTTGTGTGTCTAGAGTGTGTGTGTCAAGAGACCGCAATATCAAATACTATCGACTCAAATACTATTCCGACAGTTAATAGTGTGCTCTAAAAATACTTTTGCTTAAATAAATAACGAAGTAATAAGTTCTCTATGGTTCTTAATAGCATACACTCTTCTTTGGCTGGCATCTATATAAAAACAGAAAAAAAAAGTTGATGCACTTGTGGTAGTCAAGAAGAGCTGGCTTTCTTCGAGAGCGAAAATTATCCACTTTTGTAAATAATTTACACACACGAATGCTGTTGGTGGTGTTCAAACTTCGAAGATTTCTGATTTAGTACCAAGAAGGGTGGACGCTCATGAGAATTGATTGAAGTGGATGTGTACGTGTGTTTGGAAAAGGGCCCGTGACGAACTCCGAGAAATATTTCATATAAATCTCACTTGACTCATTTATTTATGTGCTCCCTTTAAGCTTTGCAAACATGCACCCAGTGTATTCCACCCATTTCATTCCACAAATAAAATCGTTTTCGTCATGTTTTTTCCAAGTTTTAGAAACATTCTAATATACACTTGTTTTAGTAACTTTAAATTATTTTTATATATAGTTTAGCTGCCAAATGACATCTTTTTTACAAATGATATTAAAATTGCAGTTGAAAACAATAATTAAAGTAAAAACATTGTTAAACATCATCAATCGAATGTTGCTTTCATTGTTTACTGGCATTTTCTTTTCTGATTTAAGGTATGCTTAGTATTTACTAAGAGAAGCCTTCAGAGTATTAGCGAAAAAAAAAACAACACAACAACGCAGTGATTGTGCAACCACAATACAACCACGAATTTTGAAGCACAAAGAAATAACATTGCACTTGTAGGTAGGAGTTAGAAAGTTCTGCATATAATATTGCAGGGTAGAGATTGGCAGATTTCAATTAAGTTCAATAAGATAGTTTAAAATTTTCTTAGTTATCCATAAAACCGATTCATCTGATCCTCCCTATTTTTAAAACTATTTCCCCCTCTTTTCTATTTTGGGTAGAAAATTCCCTCGATCTGGCAGCGATGCCATGCCATGCACCAGGCTAATTGCAATTTACTCATTTGTTAACGAATCATCTAGAGATCTGTACTTATAAGTACCGCCATGATTTACTGTAAATAAAAACTCTTTATTTGGCGGGTTATAGAATGCATATACTGTATCAGACAAAATAATAACACCCGTCCTAAGCAAAATGACGTTTGTGAAATTTTGTGGCTCAACAATAGGGACAGGTTTCCAACCGATCGTTAAGTTGAACCATAACGATCGGACCATAAGTGGACTTATGAGGGTTTACATCTTTTTTCTACGCAACGATTCTTGAAAACCGTCCAACTGAATTTGCTCAAATTTGGCCTCGCAATAATATTAGGCTTCTTGTTGATTAGCCTAATTTGACTTAACGATCAGACAACAATAAGGGAAGAAAAGTGGTACGAATATTTTTTGCGATTTTTCTTTTCGCATTTTTTTGCAAATCAACTTCTCTTTTTTTTTACTGGGAGAGCTGAGGGTAAGTCACTTGCTTTTTGCAGATGCCGTAGTTATTCTCACATCTTCTCAGACAGAACTCCAACGTGCGCTGAATAGGTTTTTGGCCGTTTGTACCGATGCTGGAATGAAGGTTAATAGGGGAAAATATGAGGTTATGGTTATTTCTAGAACGCCTGTTCAATGCTCTCTGCATGTTAATGGAGTCTCATTGAAACAGGTGGAGAAGTTCAAGTATCTCGAGGTCTTTTTCACGATTGATGGGAGGGGCAATACTGAGCTTTCTGTAGGGTTGGCCAGGCTGGATCAATTTTGAAAAAGCTTGGAAGATCTGTTTTCAGGAAAGCCAAGCTTGCTCACAGGAAGGCGACCGCTTGGCAGACCCAGGATGAGATGGCTGGACCAAGTCCTTACCTTTGAAGAGTTAGAGTCGGCGGCGGCGGATCGAGTTGCTGGAGATCTCTTCTACGTGCATTGCCCCGCGACCCCGTTACTGGAACACGCGGTCATGAAGATGATGATGATGATGATGTCGCTTACGATAATTTGGCGGTTAGGTATATGATATGTTATTCTGATGTATTAGCTATATTATTCTAAAGTTTCATTCAAAATCATTCATCCGTTTTTGTGTGAAAGTACATCCAACAAACAAACAAACATTCAGCTTTGTAATATTAATAGGATATTCATAGAATTCCGACATATATTTATATTTTGTGTAAACTAGTACGAAATATATTTTTTAGTTTTTTGTGACCAACAAGCAAAACACATTTCTTACATTTTAGCGAAGGGCCTATCTTTCAGCGCCTAGCCTGGAAAGCCTACGACCTGCACCGCCTTAAAAGTTTTACAACTTGACGAATCATTTTATCTTCTTTCCAACGATACCATCCTGTTAGACTTGTATTTGCCATTTTGAATGTAGAGCATGCTCTCCATATAACTGTCCTCAGTGTGCACTGTCGACTGAAATGTTGAAATTGCAATTTTCAACACCATTTACAACTCAATTTATTTTTTAATAGTTTATAGTCGTTCATCTGCAGAAAAAAAAACTTGAACTTATTCATCAGAGCTTCAGCAGCTGGACGTTTTGCTTTTTGCAATTGCTTCTTTAAAATATCTCTGATCGGTCTTCCTCATAGTACGATATACAAAAAAAATCATAGTACTTGAAATCACGTGTTATTTTGCATCTTTTGAATATATACTCTTCACTAAAAATCGAAAATTAGTTTGGATTGGCTAGCTGGACATATACTGATTTATTGCTAATGAATTCTTTTGCGAATCCAACACAGCTTGCATTATCCTCCAGCTCATAAACAATTCTTTTAATACGTCAAAATCCTGCTCTTAATATGACACAAGTTTTACCAGTGCAAACATCAGCAGCCAAGCATAATTTTCATTTCGTGGTTCGTTTTTTGTATAATTTAAATTAGTAAATGAAGTTATTTTGCTAAAGTTTAAACCTCAACAAATCTTTGTGCTTTTCTACTTTTTTATTAGCTTTTTTCGTTTAGGAGCTATACTCGTTTGAAGTTGTAAATATGTGTTGGGTCAAATAAGCTGTGCGAGGCTGTAAGTTAAAAAAAAACGGTCAAGTGTGCGTTTTACTCACGCGCCGAGGGTTTCGTTCTTTCGTCTACAGATTACAAGTGAGGATTTAATATAAGTTAAGGAAAATAACAATGCCAGATGACTTCACTAGAATTCTTCATATCGATCAGATAAAATTAAACAATAGAAAATCCTTTTCCATTTACTCTTTGTGCCATCCATGTGAAAAATGACTTGGTGATTCTAAAAAAATGTTCGCAAGCTAATTTCTTTATAAAACGTGATTGCAAGACGTATTCGAGAAGGCCTATCAAAGGATTTATCACTTAGTTAGTTTTAATGAAAAAAAAAAAAAAAATAAAAAATTTAGTAGCAGCACTAACTTTTTCGTTAGTATGTATTTTTTTTCAAGTATTTTTTCGGAATCCTTACTGCGCAATCAAAATACATCTTTTGCTGAAATTTCGTTTCTTAATTCTAAGTGGTTCACCAGTTACCAAGATGAGAGCTTAATGACGCGCCCATTAAAGTTAATAAAAGCTTTTATGGCTGTTAGTATCAGTACTGACTTTTTCTTCAATCTACAACTAGTTCCGAAAAAAACTGCTTGTCTATTTCTGGGTTGTCAAGATACATCTCCAGTCAGAATTTCGTCCCTTAATTCCAAAAAAGTTATGGGCAAATATCTAAAAGAGCACAGACGGACACCGAAGTGATTCTATAAGAGTTTCTTTATGCATTCAAGACCTCTCCTTCTTTGGAAGTCAGGGGTCTCATCACGTGACACAATTACCATTACAGTGATTAGTAATTGAAATCCTTTCAATTACAATTACAGGTGATTGTAATTGAAAATTTTCAATTACAAATTACAAGTAATTGAAAATTTCAATTACATATTAAGAGTAATTGAAAATTGTAATTGATTTTTTAAGTAAGCAAACGATTATGCATTTACAATATTGAAAACGCCAAGTTTTTGGTATTCTTCAAAATCACATATGTATAGGAGTTGTATTTTTTGATGCTACTCATTGAATGCACGCATACATACATATTATGTTTTCTGTTATTTATTTGATTTAAAGTATTTAATTACATTATACGTAATGATTACAAATAAATGTGACCATTACAATATATTTGACCATTACATAATGCTTTAATTACATCAATGTAATTGAATGGAAAGTAATTGAAAATTTCAATTACATGCAATATGTAATTGACGATTTTCAATTACAATTACAAGTATTTGTAATTGAAAAAACCTCAATTACAAATACATGTAATGAGTAATTAAACTGATTTGTAATCATTACATCCAACTCTGCTGACGATAGCGCTTGGACGATAGCTGTGCTTCAAAAAACGATATCGCCAAAACAACTTTTGGCAATAGCGTTTACAACAGTCGCCTGGACGATGATCGTCTGAAAGGTTACGTGATGAGAGTCCAGGATTTATCGTCATAGGAAGACGCAGGAATTTTACAACTCTCTATACTTACGAGAGTCGTATGTGGACCTTTCATTGGCCATGTTGGAGTGGTAGAATTTGTAGATGCTTCATCTTCACACACCGAACAACATACAGTATCCCCTAAGCAAATTGACGTTTTTGCTTGTAGCGAACTATTAAGAGAAGTTACGAAAAAGAATTTATTTTCTTTAGGTAGTCCTTCGAAGTTCGATTAGGGCGTTGTCTTTAAAGTTAGTTAATCCCAAATCTTCAACCCAACCAACAACTCAACAATTGACATAATTGTTACCGCTCTTGAAGGTATCCTTGCAAGATGGCCTGATCTAAACGGCCTAAATGAGACCCTAGGAAAAAAAAAAAGTGACATAGTCATGCTTCATCGAATGACTCCCGACTTTGCTGCAATCGAGACTAGTCAACCACGGATGCATTTACAGTCGATCCATGTGTGAAATTGCCGTTAAGTTATGAAATGGTCGCAAATATGTTCACTGAAACACGCGCCAGTCCACATTTTTCAGCAGATAACTGATGTACATGTAATTTTCAACATTAATATCTCGAAAAATTTACTGGAACCAATTTTTCCCATAACATTTATTTATTACTTATATGAGATCTATAAAATTATGATGATAATCTATATCAAAGTCGCATGTCTTTCAAATTCGCAGTGTTTTTGCGTTTTTAGTTAAAGTACAAATCTATTAATGGCAGAATGCTCAAACTATGTGCTAAATCTTTAAGAATACTCAAAATTTTTTCGAATTTAGTATTTGTAATAACTTCTTCGCTAATATTATATATAGCTTTATTAAAACCTTGGAACTTTTTTTGGGCAAGTGCAAAACATCATGTGTACAAATTTAATTTCTTAATTCTTAGTGGTCTACCAGTTATCAAGACTAAAGCTTAATGACGGACGAACAGACAGGTTTTTATAGTCTACCCCTTGAAGCCCATATTGTCCAACGAAGTTTCGAATTCCTTTGGACCAAAACCTAATTACACAATTATTGGCACATGTTTATATTTATTTTTAGACCAATGGGTGACACGCTTAGCCAATTTCAGCGAAAAAGCGACCACATAGCCTACAAGTTTGGCGACCGCTAAACCTTTTGAACACTAAAATGCATTATTTTTTTGGGCAAAATAAAATGTAGACCACTCGTCCACTCGTATATCTTTTGACCATGGCCCAATGAAGATTTGTATAATGTATTAAAGAAAAAGGTTTTTTTTTTCAAAACTCAAATGCATTTGAAGCTATACGAATGAGTGTGTGTCGAAAGATCATTAAACATTTATTTTTTTATACATATTTAACGAACTATCCAACTTTCGTCTGAATTTTAACACTTCAGTCAAACTAAAGTGTTTATTAACTATTATTTCTCAATTCAAATATTAGCCACATACTGCACAAATTGATGAACTCCATTTTTTGAAAAGTCTTAAACTTAAGTGTCAAAACACTTGGTATAGTTATAACTTTTTAGATTTCCGAAAACCTTTCTGAATAAACAAAATGTTGAACAAAACGTAGCGTATTTCTCGAATTGTGTTTTGTACGGCTCAATCCATTTTGTATCGTAAAAGTATCCGCAAGAAAATCGTTAGAGTTTCCAGATTAATAGCAATGAGTAATGACCTTTTTTTATTTTCCAGCTTCGGACAATGAAGGAGTATAATTTAAGAAGGCAATAAATTGGCAAATAAAGGATCGAAGATTTTTCATACTATACCGGGCAACAGTTTTGTAGTAGTATCTTAAACTATATTTATAAGAAAAAGTTCTTAAATTAGAATTTTGTAAGTTTAAACTTAAAAATTGAAATCAACAATTTTGTATATTTTCAAGAAGCAATAGAAGGCCTGAGGCCATTCACTGACTGACTTTGTGTGTAATTTCAAAGATACAGTCACTCAGCAAAAAAAACCGCAATAGGATTATTTTCAACTGACACAAATATCGATGCATATGCTAACTTCTTTACCTCTTGGAGTGCCTTATAAACACCTTTCACAACGTGCGATACCTCAAAAGATCATTTCTGCTTAGCCTTCCTCTCGGTTTTTATTACATATGTATCACCCAATAGCGCAAGGTCGGCTTTTCTGTCGCTTTATTTGGTTCGAATGCTTCATGGTACAAAGACGAGAACGGGCGGTGACTAAGTAAGAAAGTGACTTGTTAGTTTATTGAATGAAATCTTCAGACAGACCAATCTCCATTTCTAGCTAACAGATCAATCCGTCAAAAGTAAAAATAAACTTGAATATTTGTTCTAAAAAGGAAGAGACAGATTTTAAACACCATGCCATATTATTTACAAGGAGGACAAAGTCAGCCACCCTCGAGATAAATCAGCGGCAGGTTAAATTTCATTTCAGGTGAAAACTTTATGACTGGCCTCATTCGCCCTTAGAGCCTCGCACAAAAAACTAAATAACCCTACGGATGTCTCCAGCCCTAGTTGATTTAAATAAACGTGAATCATGTCCTAATTCGGAAGTGATTTGTGTACACCAAATGGGAACGAGTGAATTTAAAGCCGACACACAAACAACACTTCAAAGCACAACAACAGGGTGTGGACAAACAGATAAATATTTCAGCACAACAAACAAATAAAAATTGTTTACACATCTGCAGATGTGCAAACATTTTCTAATATTTGTTTTGAAATGCTTTACTTTTCTTCTTTCTTTTATCGTAAATCTCGTTTCTTTTTACTGCAAAGCAAAGTATTTACATTTTTCTGATTTTGTTTTCTTTAAAAAAAAAGCACACACACATACCTTTAAGGCAGTAGTATCTCAATCACAAGAAAAAGGAATTTTAGAATTTTAATCGAAAACAAAAAAAACACACCTTGGAAAATTTTTAATTTTTGTATTTTTTTGTTTAAGTAAGAAACATACACAAGCCGACCAATAAATAGCAAACACAAAACGATTAAATGGAGAGAACTAATCAAAAACGAAAAAAAAACGAAAACGAAACAAAGAATAAGTCGAATGCGAGAACCTCTATGAGGCTTAATCAGAAACCAACTACCAGAGAAGATACGCGCATAGAAATTGCTAGAGGTGAATCCAAAGAAACTAAGTATATAACATATTTTTTGTTGATAGAATATTCTTTTTTTTTGGCGGGGGGACAAAGTAAAAAGTAGTGTGAGAGAAAAAGAGATGCCACCGTGAAAATATGAGAGAAAAAGGGAAAATCATTGTGTCGTTTGGGGATTTTTTGGGGATTTTATTAAGTGGCAAAGGGAAATAAATAGGTAAGAGCTTAAAATGCAGTGAAGCATTGGAGCAGCTGCAGTGCTGCCAGGTACTTCAGGTAGAGTTCCCCGTAATCGATCATAACAATCCCCTTGGATTTCCCCTTAATGTTTGAACACAATATATCGGTACTATACATGCAAATTTATCACCAAAATTAAAAAAAATTTGTTATACTTTCTTATTCCAATAACAAAAATTCAACAAAATTAATATTAAATTAGTTCAAATGAATGTTTTTTTATTCGTTTTCTTTCAATCTTTTCCTGTTAGTAAACGTAGTTTTCATTTTTCAATATTATAATAGCTTTATAGAAGCAAGTACCGAATTTCTAATTTGTAAAATCTGTAATAACCCTCGCAAATGTACATATCTTAGTTATAATTAAATGAAGATAAAGTATATATTGAATAAGTTCACAAAAAAATGTTTACACAATAAAAAATATAAGAATAACCACACCTTATTCCAGCCCAATGAAAAATATTTTTTTCTAGAATCTAGCAAATCTTATTACGTCTGAACTAAGCCAAATTTGACAAAAAAAATATCAAAGGACGAAAGGATTACGATACACAGAATGTTGTTCCCATACAACACTGGTCATCTATGGTAACTCGAATTATATCAAATTAAATGAGATGTAACACATTCGTGTTTAACTGAATTCAATCCTCAAAAGCAACGACTTCATCGTGACGTTTCGCCATTTGATTAATTAGTTCGATTTTATTGATATATCCCAGCTGAACCTAATTTTCTCAACCATGCTGACCAAAACCGTAGTAAAGGATCCTTAATATAATGTTCTTATTGCACGATTAAGTGTCTGATGCAGCATTAATTAGATTAAAATGGGCTTTACCATGAAATTAACACTCATTTTGTTATATTAGCGTCGATATCTTTCGAGTTCTGATCATATAAAGTTCATGTTGTGCAGGAAGAACACTGGGACAACACTGGAATGGGTTAAACGAAAAGCGCAATATAATAAAAGGACGAAAGAAGAAAATGTTTGCAGTACATTTCATATGCAACGAAGGTTAGGGCATATTTCAATTTCCTAGCTTTAAAGATTGATTATACCCCAGCTTTTAGGTCAACCTGCCCCAGTGTGGGGCGGTGTTGCATAAAGGTCAAATACGCGCATTAGGTGTTGTATGTTTGGGGTCGTTGTCTTCGTATATCCTCTGAATTTCAGCACCTGATCTTCAATTTTCTTATACGAACTGATTTATAATGCCTTCAGCAAACTATTATTAACTTTAATTAACTAAATTTATAATAGAATAGAAGTCGTCATTTAATTTAAAAAGTCATAAATTTGTGTTAAACTTCAGCTTTTCGATGCCATAACACTTCAACCAAAGTGTTCTTCCGATTCTAGGCTTAATTAGATTTCCTCCACACCCTCAAGCGGCCAATGGGCCAAACAATTTTCGGAATATATAAATTAACACCTCGTCCTCCCGAACAAAATCCAAGCCTTTTTGCCTGTTTATTTTGTTGATCAATAGTTCTTGCCTTGGCAAGCATGATTTAAGCCCCATTTCAGCGATGCACAGTGGTTTGAAGACCGTAGGTTATAAGTCAAAAAACTTATGCGAATCGTTTGTACTCAAAACCTTTAGAATATATGGAAAATATACCGCGGCTAATAGAAATAAGAAAAAAAAATGTTTTCTAAGCAGAATAATTTTTTTAGTCTGTAAAATGGCCTCAATTGAAATATTATATTATACTTGTCAAGCTTGCATACTTGTCATTTTTTAATTTTCTTCAAAGCTGTCATTTATATTAAAGATGGAAATCATTTTTTTTTTGTGTTTTAGTTTTTATGTTAGGCTTAGAACTGGCAATAAACGTTCAAATGTAGTAGCTGTAGTGCTTTAAAGGAGGGGTAGTGCTTTGAATGTGGGGTAGTGCTTTGAAGGTATTACATTGATAAATTAGTATTTCCTGTTTTGTGTTAAACTGTTCCCCCCACGTTCCCCCAAACAGCTTTATATTGCAAGAAAGATGTTTTTTCGTCTTTTAGAAACACATTTAACTGTTTTGCGAAAACTTGCGGATTCAGTTTAAATGAGTGCTAAGTGATAACACCTCTCATAATTACTCCATTAACCATTCACTTTTCCAATTGGAGAACTATACAGGAGGCTGCTGAGGCAAACAATAAGAACTTCAAACTATTTCCATGAGACCATAGACGAAAAAGAACACGATTAAGAACAAACACGGATTTGTCAATTATGCACCAATTATCATTAAATTTAGATCCACTTATGACAAGTATACGAAATTTGTTTAAAAAAATAAAAACACTTTTCCAGCCGAGGTTTCAAACTTATTAAAATAATAAATTTGTTTTTTCTGCTAATTATTTGTACATAGTGGTATCTTTTTATTACTGGGTAATATTTCTCTATACTCCAGTATAGTCTTTACTTAGTGGTTTTTAATAAATTTACATGTACAGAGATTGGACTCGATTAAAAACATATTTTGATTTAACTTGAGAACTTTACAGTGCAAAAGAAAGTGGAAGGCATTTTTTCTAACATTTTCATTCAACGCACGCAATCTCTTGTGGAGCACTGTAACTGTTTCTTATAATCCTCATCATCATCTTCTTGACTGCGTGATCCACTAACGGGGTCGCGAGTGCAATGCACGCAGAAAAGATCTCCAGGCAACCCGATTCTACGTCGCTGACTCCAACTTATCAGGAGGTATGCCCAAGCGTAACCAGGCGAGATTTTAGACTTGACTTGGGCCTGCCGAGTGGTCGCCTGATAATCCTAAGATAAAATAATTAAAAAAAATATCTACAGCTACCTCGTCCGCCATATGTGGAAGTCCGCCATATTGAATTCGTTTCACACAAATGAAACGTGTGTGCAAAATTTCAGCTTGATCGGAAACTGAGAAGTGGGTAAAATTCAACTTCCGAGATCTATTTACATATTTTTCGATACGACGAGTTAGTAAAGCGTGAAAAACATTGCTTACGTGTACTTAAAATCTTGGTGTCAATTGAGATCCGAAAAAAACATTTAATATCATTGAGTAAGCAAAAAGATTGTATTGTAAAACATAAAAAAGTTATGATAATATATAATTTTCGCTTTATGCAACTAATACATGTGCAAATATGTTTTCCTTCTTTTCATTTTATACAGAAATGGTTTTTTGTTTTTAGTTTTACCATGCCAGTGAAAGAGTCATACACGAAATTAATGAATGATGGTCTTATTTACGCTCCCTTTGGTCGCTTGTTTGGCACAAAATTCGATGATTTAATCGAACACTTGTGTTCGGCGTGTAATCCAAACGATGGCACGCACTTGCATTCGCTAACAATTTCTGTTTTGAAAAGGGTATCGGCAATAGAGCTAGTCACTTGATTCAGATACGCTTTCTTTTGGTCATCTCCATTTAATGCATCAAAGTTCTGTGCAGCAAATACCCATCCTTGATTTTTCAGAACAAACTCAATTCCCATGTCGTTCATGAACTTCAATTTCTGTCGTTTCTTTGCATCCTTGCCATCTGTAGTGGCGACGATTCGTGAGTTAAATCCTGTGAAAAAGTAAATTGTTGTTAGGTATACGTCTACTACTACGTACGTCTACTATCTACTCACCAACAAGTTTTTCGTTAGGAACACCATCAACAGCAATGTCTTTGACTGGAGCAATCATGTGAAGAGAAGCTCCATTAAATTGTGTCAAGGCGCCAATCAAATATGCCCTTAGGAGTTTGGACTTAAAGAAAAGAAAGAAAACATAAATAATTAGCATATAGAAAGATTTTCATAGTAACTTACAATGTTGTAGTCAAGGGGTTTGCTGCGAACGGCAACAATCGATTTCGATGCACCAGCACGGAAGGGATATTGCAAGGCAAAGCGGAATGCTTTTTCGTCAGCTTGTGGGGCAGTTAGGTATTCGAGGTTGCTGAGGGTGTTGATAGCTTCGTTCAGAACAGGTACTCCCACATTCAGTGGTTTGGGGCGGGTAGGTCCATTCAGTTCGATGTTGCTAAGCTTGCCGTTGTAGTTTATCTTTCCTGAATTGCTAGTAAGCAGTGCTGGGTACAACTGGTCACCGCTGAACGCTATAACAATGATTTGTGTGTCCACGAAACCACGAGTCTTAAGTTGGTTACGCAATTCGAGAATTGCCGGCGTGACAAGGTTGTCAATGACATTTTTGCTGGACTCAAGGTCAACAACAAAGACGACATCCGCCTTGTTCGTTGGGAGCTTAACACTGAACTCATCGCCGATGGCACGCTGACCAGCGGCACCTGCACATTTCAGACAGCGGCTTGGCAGAAGTGTTGGAATATTTTCCTTGTTCGCAGCGGATGCATAGGCTAATGCAATATTGCAAGCAGCTTCCTCTTTGTTTTCTGTGGTAGATGCTACAGCTTCATCGCAGGCCTTGCGATATACCTTCTGATCGGTGAACAAGTAGGCCAGCGCCAAAGTGGAGTCTAAAGCGAATAGTTCAGAGCAAACGGGGTCGTGTTCTGCAGGCGTTTCTATGGTCGTGATTGCTGGGCAATTACCCAATCCATAATCCTTCACAAACTCAGCAGAGTTGCTGTCAATTTTTCCATCTACGCTGGTGTAGTCATCGAAGGGCTCGGCATTACCGTTGCCGAAGAGACCACGAGTCTTGCTGGTGTAGAAGCCGTCGACGGTGACATGGCATACCTTTAGGTCAGTCGTGCAGGTTACTTCAACGCCGTATTCGGTGAACAAACGTTGGGTGTAGTAGCGTCTCCATGCGTGGATGTCATCAACATGCACTGGGAACTCAGCAGGCTTGCCGTTTAGTTTCAGGACTCCAGTGTCAGAAATTTCAACAAAGTTCTTGGTGTCTATTAGGGTGAGCGTCTTCAATTTACCATCCTTCACGGTTGCAACAACGCTGAACTCGTTCTGGTCAGCGTCCTGAGCAAGAATGTATTTGCATGACCCTTGGAAAGCGAACTCTTGTCCATCAAAAGTGAAGACGTGTTTACCGTCAACAATGTGGCCGACTAAATTAAATGGTGGCAGGAAGTTCAACGGAGACTTCAGCAGTTCAAGCCAATTGAGATTTGCTTCGATTTTTTCATTAATTAAGAAATTAATCACGCTTGATCGGAATGAGATCCACACCGGGAGATTACTAAGCAATTCAAGTGAGATCGGAAGGGAAGCGATGTAATTTGTTTTCGGTGACTGAATATCGGACCAGCGCTTCCACAGGGAGTTTAGAGCATTACAGAACGCGTTGAAGAGATCTTCGAGAGCTGCAAGGTCATCTACGGGTTTGTCACGTAATTTTGCTTCAATATAGTTGTACAATTGTTTCGAGAGCTCTGTGGATTCGCTTGTGGCCGACAAGTTATTCAATTGATCTATGATATTTTGAAGGAAGGCCAAAATCTCATCGACTGCCTTAAGTTTTGCGAGCTTTTGTTTGATTTCTTCCTGGATTGCACTAAATGTTGGCAATTTACTCCAGTATTCTTTGAGTTCCGTTAGAAGTTCCTCGTAGTCTTTGACCAAAGTTTTCAGTAATTCTTGTACACTGTCTGAGATTGGTTTTAAAATTTCATAAACCGGCTTGCCCAATGCTTTCAAGTCTGCTTCCAAGGATTTAAGACTCTTTAGCACTTGTTCGAGGGCGCTCGTTAAAAGTTTTACACTTTCCAATTGCAACTCACTCAATAGGACTGAGATTTTCTTTGTGAACTCTTCCCATGCTGGCAAAACTGTTTTCTTTAAAATTGTCTGAATCTGAGACCATAAATCATTTACTGATCCTTGAATTTGTTCGTATGCTTCAGTAATAGTCTTACTGATCTCTTGGTAGAAGTTCAAAAGGGTCTTGTAGTACTTGTTGTAGCTCTCCAGGAATTGCTTAGTCGCGGGATCATTTTCGAGATCCTTGATGATTCCAGCAACATTTTCTTTTATACTTTGTTGTAATGCGCTTAAGTCAGGGACACTGTTTTTAGCCAAATCCCTTTGACGTTCAAGGGTTTCACTAATCTTTTCAAAACGCTTCTGCAGTTGTTCCTTGATCACCTTATTCTCTTCGGCAGCAGTTTTCTTAATCGATGTCTGAAATTTATACATGGTATTAGAAATTAATGACTTTTATAAAGGTGAATGTTTGTATGGATATTTGCCATTCCTTCACGCAAAAACGAATGAATGAATTTTAATGAAACTTTACAATAATATATAGTGCCCCGCAAAAGAAATCGTAATTTAATTACACAGTTCAACCAATGCGCTAGAAGCGTTTCTGGTCCATAAAATAGCAAATCTTTTAAGTTGATGTCGAGCAGTAGCTGCAAAACACCTAAGGGTGCGGCCAAGCAATAAGCGACGAGCGATAAATCGGCGCCAACAAATTAAAATATATAAAATTGGATGAGGGTGGCAACATAGGCACTGAGCGATTTACGATTTTTCTGAGCGACAGAACACGTCGCACACTGAGGCAAAAAATGACCAAAACCGTATCTCGAAAACGATGGGCTCATGGGTATCAAGTTCCGGATAGTCTCATTCGATTCAGGATACACATGAATTGATATTGAAAGTTTTTACAATTTTTGAATCAATCAATCAATCAATTTATTTTATAATAATATACTTTGTATTAGTACTAACTTTTTTGCTGATATGTAATTAAATGGGATAATGTAAATTACATTTTCGTAATCTAGACACCACCACCTTTAAAATGAAACCTACATCGAACCTCTAAGCTAGTAAAAGTTTTTTTCAAGCATTATTAGTAGCACTAAGTTTTTCTTTAAACTTCTAATTCTAAAAAAAAATCACAATTTATTTTTGGGCTAAGTGAACATACCTTGTCTCTAAATGTTATCAATAAACTTGCATTTACAAGTTATAAGCAGTTTTTTTTTTGTAAAAGACGACAGACAGACATCAAAGTGGTTGCATGAGAGTATGATTTTTCGTCCTTTGTAACGAAACCCTAAAAAATAGTATATATCTTGCTACATGACCAATTAGAGTGCTTCGTCACTCATAACATGATGTTTCTTTTGGCGTTTAGCTCTCATGACCTAATTTTAACTTTTGGCTGTATGGAAATATTTTCTTGTGAAGTGAAGTGAACTCAATAGTATAGATAGTATTAGTCCTTATTCTCTAGAAAGGTGTCAATTTCACACGGTGGCCGCTTTTGGAGAATTTCACAATGCTATTAAAAGGCTACATACGTCCAGAATTTTCGAAATATTGATTTTCTTATTTTTGTTTCTGTAAAAACCGATTACAAAAATTCCTCTTAGATCCAAAGTTATGGTAGAAAATGTAGCTGCCCGACGAGAGTATTCATGGTGAAAACTTCAAATGCGTTTTTTTCGAAACAACTTCTTCCAACACGGCAGGCATGATAACTCATACAGTTTTAAGTTTTTTTTTGTTTTCAAATTTTTGATATCGTTTTTTCTATTGTATGTAATTCACGCGCCGAGGGTTTCGTTCTGTAAACAGATTTGTATCTAGGACTAAATATAACTCAAAGAAATTTACAAATCCAAATAGCTTCAGTAAAATTCTTCATTTCATTTCGAGTGAATTTAAATAGAAGATAATCCATACCTATTTGCTGGTCGTACCAGACGTGTGAAAATTGCTTAGGCGCATTTAAGATGTGAGATTGCCGTCAGTTTACCGTTTTTAGCAGAAGACTGGTCCCATTTAAATTGTTAATGTGTCGAAAACTTGTGTGAAAATATTTTTTTAGATAATACCTTTAGATTCTATTAAGGTATTATCTATATATTATTATTATTATAAAATGGTGTTTTCAAATCTTCAAAATTCGCATGTCATTGTTTGCTGGTTTTTGGCTAAAAACTCGAAAACTATTTCAGCCAGAGTGCTAAAATTAATTTCAGTAGAAGGATTACATCAAGACATTTTTTCAGATTTTTAGACTCATGACCTTTGAAGCTTAATATCTCAAAAATCTAGATTGTAAACAAAAAGTTCAAACTCTATCCAACTCAATGGATTTCAGTAAATTTTTTAGTTGAAAAAAAATAGTAAATTGTTAATTTTAGTATGAATAAAAAATCATACAGGACATTTCTATATTTTTGGGATATTGATATGAAACGATCGGATTGTTTTATATCTTTTGGTCCCATACCTTGGAAGGTAAAGTGAGTACCACGGTACACTAGTAATTTTTGGCAGTTTGATGACTAATGACTGCTTACCAATAAGAGTAAGGTGGCTCCTGTAGGACAATTTTATAATCCAACGATTTCCAACGATATCCATATCCAAAAAATACAAAAACTAATTTGTTTTCCGAATTTAGTTTTAGTTCTAACTTGTTTTGGACCTTTTTCGGGGGAAGTAAAGTACATCTTTTGGTTAAATATTACTTCTTAATTCTAAATGGTTCGGTAGATTAAAGCCTAATAACAGACGGACGAACATTTTTATAATCAGGACCCCGCCCCTTTTTCAACAACATCGATGTCGACTATCAAAGTTTTTCGAGCGTTAATATCAGCACTAACTTTTTCTTTATTCTACAACCAAACAAATTATACAAATTATTAAATCCATTCTGGCAAGAACGATAGAGGTTGTAACTAGTAATGGAACAATACATTTGTTATTAAAAACATAAATTATTTCATCATTCATTTCTATTATTTCATTAAATTAGGTGGCGTAGTTTTCGCTTCCAATTATTGCTTTAATTAATAAAACTTCGTTCTGGAAACAAATTTACAGGAGAAGACGGGAAGCATTCGATTTGCAAAAATAAGATAAACATTACTACTGATTTTTTCAGTAACAACGATAGCAGAACTATTCGGAAGCCTAAAAATCGAGGGTATGTATGGTCTTAAATTGTAGATTGTATACATTTTTAAGCTGATGTGAAAGCAGTCGCGGACACAGTTTGTTATTAAATAAAGTTAAATTCACTTACCAAGAAGTTCTTAATATCGTCCTCGCTACTTTCGAATGTCGTGGCCAAGAAGTGAGGTGCATCAAGTGCAACGCGTGCACTGACAAGTTTATTCGGTCCATCCTTAAGAATGAGTTTGGCCTCTTTGCCCAACTTAATCTCGGCAATTCCGTCAAACAATCCAGCTCGTTTTAAGATAAGTTTTGCAGTGCTTTGGTCAATTTCTGCACTCAAGGTCAATGGCTTCAATGTGAATGCCTGAATACTACCGTCGATTTTTCCAGAATACTTCTGACGGTTTAACTCGACGAGTAATGTGACGAGTTGTTCATTGAAGCCACTTAAATCAACTTCAACACGATTTTTGTTTGCTAGCAACTTGCCACTCGCCTTGACGTCTGCAACGCCGCTCTGTAAATTGAAACCTCCAGTGATTTCCTGTCGTTCCAAAGACAAGCCTGAGTAACCACTGGCTTCGTACTGGAAGCCGAGACCTGAGCTCTTTACAACATTTTCTGAGACAATGTTATATCCTGCTTTCTTATCTGCAACTGTGTCCTTAACTGTGTTTGTGACAATGATCTTCTGGTCAGGAGTCTTGAAGATGTCCAAGACAACCTCTGAATTTATGATGCGACTGTTGCGGTTCACCTCAAACACACCCGAAACGACAAGGGGTCGAATTGTTGGATGCTCGAAGCGGACCTCGCCCTTACCATTTACTGCGACCTTATCGACTCCGCTGATGTCGGCACTGGCTATAAACTTGCTTACATCGTTGGGCTTGTTCAAGCGATCGAAATAGAATACTATTGAGCTCTGGTAGTGACCGAACACGTTTTGTGGGATGACTTCTTCAGTTTCAATCGCGATCTCGCGGCTGGGCAGTTTGATCTGAACCTTTTTGGCTAGAGGAGAAATGCTCGCAACAAGTTGGTATTTTATGTTTGTGTTCGAGATGATGTTGCTTTCGATTTCATGATTGAATTTAAAACCTTTGCGGCTGCTCTTTGACTGCAGCTCGAATTCATGCGGATATCCGAGCTCTCGGAGATCAACTAAAATCATCAAATCATGTTGCATGGATGTCACGTCATTTTGATCGACCGTTATGATTGATCTAACCTCAACGTTCGTACACTGTTTCTTTTCCTCGCAAATTGATAGCTTGGCTTGGAAGTTTTTGTTGGTCATCTTAAGGGTGGAAACAGCGTTTTTGGGTCCGAAAGTTCCATTGAAAGTGAACGAATATCCGACTTCTTGATCAGACGATGCGTCTAGGAGCTGATGTACGATCTTAAAGTTGGCGTTACTGGATGTTTGGTAATATCTAATCTGGCCTTGGCCCTCAACGATGGTCTTACTCTTTTCTTTCTTCACAGAGTAGGACACAGATCCAGATAAAATGACACCCTTTGCATTGTTCAAATTCAGTTCGACAGCCTTAACAGGTGAGCCTCCTTGTGCACGGATATCTAAGTTCAGATTGTCGATTTTTAATTTTTGCGAATCGGTGTGTGAGACTATGTAGAAATCATCGTAGGCCTTGAGATTAACCTCCGCAGAGTGATCCAAATCGAGATCACCGAGATTAACAATTTTCAGAGTGATTTTTCCCTTTCGTTCGTCAAGAATTTCCATAATACCAGACACTGTTGTTGTTTTCTCTGGCAAAACAGCGTTTAAGACAATTCCCTTCTTGTGATCGTTGGTGAGAATTTGTGTATCGAGAACGTATTTTTGCCCGTTGAGCTGCAGGACGTTGTTGATTCCAAGGGTATCATCGGTTTTAGTGGTGCTTATCAATAAATCCAGGTTCTTAATGGAATCGTAGGCTGAGTCTAATACGAAATGCACAACTCCAGATTTTAACTCAGAGTAACTAATATCTAAGCCAGTCTTTACAAACTTATCCCCATAAGAGTAGTCAACGTTGTACTTTTGTTTGCCGGCGCCTTCACCTTGCACCTCGTTACTAAAACTACCGTCCAATTTTAAAGGACTTTGAAGACGATTGCTGCTGAGATCCAGGCTATAGCTTCCACGATTTCGGTTACCCTTGGCTGCAGCATTGAACTTAATTGAGTTCTCACCGGCTTGTTCATTGAGATGGAGCTCTACAGAGGTTACACCTTCTTCGGTTTCGGGACGTAGATACTTTCCACTTGTGCTAAGGCTGTACGTCTTAAAGTTTGACTGTGGAACTGCAACATTTGCCTGGAGCTCGAAGGCTGCCGGCTTTGCCCGTCCGCCTAGGAAATAGTTTCCATTTATGTTTGTGTTGACATGATCGCCGACAACGCCAGTGAATCGGAAAGTCGCATGATCTGAACTGTACTCGTCTACGATGACAGCCAGGTCAATTGGGGAATTAAGGATATCGCCTTGACCCTTCAGGCTGAAGTCAACGGACTTTGAGCTTCCCTTTAGCAAATGCTTGATCTGTTGAGATAGTTCGAGTTTTTTTCCTGCAAGATTTGTGAAAATCAAATTCGTAGCGACTACGATCTCTTTCGTCTTGGCATTGTATTTTTCCAGCTGTCCGTTCAGTTCGAGCGTTCGTTTCTCGTTGCTTGGCAATTTGTCACTTAAGCTTAGAGACATTGTGCCTTGTGCTAGGCCGTTCTTTGCAGTTGTCACCTTACGGTTAAGTTGACCATCGATTTGACGACCATTTGGAACTCTAAGACTCATCTTTCCGTCTACTTCTCCATTAAGCCGCCACTCGCCTTTGACCAAGCCGCTTACATCGAGTTGGAATTTATCACCGTTGATATCGAGGATATTCTTTGTCACAACCTTTGTCTTGTCGACAACATTTTCAGTCTTGAAGAACAACTTTTTGTCAGTATCGTAGGTGATGGTAACTTCGGTGTCATACTTTGGTGCTGCGATAGTGAATTTTGAGTCAAGGATAACTTTGCGTTGGGCTTTTTTGAAGTTCAACAAAGCGGACAGGTCTCCTTTGCCACCTTTATTGATCTTGAAGTCAGCCTTAGCTCCAAGCAGATCTTTTACTTGTAAGGCAATTTTTCCAGTTGCGATTTTATCTTGTGGATGTGTAGTCTCTCCATTAAGGACAATCAAATCAGCATTCTCGCGGTTTAGTTTGAAGTCGCCAGTTGTTTTGTCCGGGGTTCCGACAACCTTCAACAGCCAGTTGCTCTGCTTGTCCTTCGACGTGATCAAGACCGTACCTTGCAGATCAATATAGATATCTTCTGGCGTATATCTTTGACCGAATTCACCCTTGGCAGTCAATTGAGTTCCCCAACTCGTGGTCAAGCTATTGTCCGTTACGTACCTAACTCCCTTAATGTCAATCTTAGAACTTAAGTCCACAAAGTGTTGATTTAGCTTGGCATTCAAGTCAAGATTGAAATCTCCGGGTGATTTACGATCCTTAGACAAGTTAAAGTCAACTGATGCCTTCTTTGAGTCCTTGGATGCTTCAATGTTGAATTGGACTTGTTTGGGTCCGACTTCACCGTTTAGTTTGCCTTCAATCAAAACTGAGTTGCCCTGCTTGAGCTTAATGTCGTTTTTGAATTTCGATTGTTCTATGGTGTTCTGTTCATCGCGTTGGAAATCGAAATTGTTGTTTACCTCAAAGAAGTACTCTGCAATTGATACAACGAGAGCATCCTTCACATTATCCTTTGACAGTTGGAAGGCCACGCTTGCACCGTTGCTGTGTGGAGAATCCTGATTGCGTATGAATAAGCCGGCATTGAATCCATTATCAATAGAGAAATGTGACTTCATCTCGTAACTGTCCTTGCCACTTTCGATCTTCAGCTCGCTCCTGTACGGATTAACATCAACCCAGCCATTCACAATGATCGGGTCACTGTCCTTACTTATGAGTCGGAAGTTTTCATACGTATAACGGACATTATTTCCGTTGGCTTGTTTTGTGATTCGGCCATCTGCACGGTATCCATTGATTTCATTGCTAACACCTTTGTTCGTTTTTATTTCGATTAATGGCCGGAATTCATCTCCGTTCTTTACAAAGCCAATTTTCTGCACAGCCTCGTCTCCATTCACATCATACTGTCCGTAGAGAGCAAATTCGTTCTCATCATTCTTGATTCCAGCTTCGGCGCTAAGACGGATTTCCGGATGGACTAGGGCAGCACGAGCGAATATCTTTGGTTGACTGCCGACTTGGAAACTCAGCTCAGTGTCGTGTGGAATTTGAGAACCGGGGGTGGAGTATTTCAACTTCCACAGTCGGGATTCTGGGCTCTTATCGTAACTACCTTTGAGATTGATGTTCTTTTCAGTCTGTAATCGAAGAGCTAGATGAATAGGTCCCGAGAATGGGAATCCAATGGCTTCATTGCTGCTCGTGTCCGGGAGCACGGAAGTAAAGCAAACTGTCATGCCGATGTAATGCAGCTGATCGAAGCAGTTCTCCTGCGAAGCGTTCTTCTTCTTCTTCAGTTTAAGCGGAATGACCTTAGTTTCCTTGTCTTGCTCAGCAATCGTGAACTCAACGTTGTGTTTCAGGCTAACAAGCTCCAAATTTTCACGTGGGAACGATACATCGACGTTAAAGCCTGTGCCATCGTTAACGAGGGCGAATTGCACATCACTTCCAGTGGATGAGTATAAGTTGCTTGATGTTCGAAGGCCTGCAACAATTACTAGGGCGTTGAACCGCAATTGACCGTTTACATTGAGGTCTATGCTCGGGACTAACTTGACACGGTACTTTGTCTGTCGCGGATTGTCGACGATGGTGTCAACGTCGATCTCGGTGGCAACTCCTATCTTTGAGGCGGATGTGCCTTGAACAACCAGTTCTAAGGGAAGGCCAACACTGGTTGGGTAAATGAACTCGGTATCAAGGAACAGAGCGTGGCAAGAGAATTCTTGGTTGAAGTTTTTCAAATCACCCTTAAGTTTGCCTGAAATGTCGATGAACTTTTGTTGAATTTCCTCAACACTTTGCGGGATATCGTCTGCTAAGCTGATAAAGAACAATTCGGAGCCGAATACACGAACGGCGAGGTCTAGGTTGAGATCGGCGGTTGATTTGCTGCCATAGGTTTTGTACTTTTTGGCAAACTTTCCAGTGTCGTCCAGGATTGAACGCCTTGAACGGGCTGCCTTGCTGCTGATACTGCTGATGAGGTTTCTTCCTTCGGTTTTAAGGAAACCCTTTGGTCCGAAGTAATATCCCAAAATTTGTTCGAGGTTCTCTTGACGTGCACTGATTTCGAGGACGTTAAAGTTTGATCCAAAGATCTCAGAGGTAAGATTTAGACGTGCCGAGCGTGGGAGGTATCCTTTTTGTGAGTAGATGACGTTGTAATCAATGCTGGCACCGAGTCCCAGTGAGTCAACTGCATATGATATCTCGCTGTTGAAAGAATACCGACGGGGATCGACTGGGAATTTTTTCGTGACGCGGATATTCCCAAGGACACTTCGAATTGCTTCGCGTGAGCTGTCTGTTGAGTCCCTGATGGCTTTTAAGCTGGAAGAAATGAATCCTCCGACTTGATAAACCGGTTCGGTATTCACAATTTCGGCGATTTCGTTGGCAAGTTGGGCATTCGGGCATGCAATTAGTGCCAAATAAGCTTCGATACGTATTTCTGAGTCCTCATTGCGGTCCTTGAGGATGCTGAGTGCTTTGCTCTGTAGACCAGGGTCACAAGCGGCAGCAGTAAATGCCTGAATGGCAGCTACTCGGAGTCTAGCTGAACGATCGGCTGAAGCGCACTCAGCCAACACCTGGGCGGATGCATCGGCGATCTTGTGAGTGTTACGAATTCCCTTAAGGATATTCACAAATCGATCTTCGTCTTTTTTTGTGTTAGCCTTGCAGCGTTTCAGGCCATCGGCGAATTTCTTCGATACAACGTTTACGTCGCTTTGGTCGCAGGTTCCTTGCTTGCAGTACTTGTTGACCAGGTTTCCAATTGCAAGGTAGGCTTCCTTTGGAGAGTTTGGATTCAAAAGACTCTGTAAAAAAGATAACCATTATCAAAATACACTAAATGGTACGAAAAAACTTACAGATGCCTGATTTAGGGCGTCCTTCTCAACGGACTGTACCAAGTTTAACGACAAAAATGCTAGCTTCTTCTCTTGGTCAGACATTTTCGAGACCTGTCGGACAATAGCTTTTACGGCACTCGATGTGCCCACGCGGAAGAGAGCATCCAAATATACTTTTCTAGCCAAAACCTTGTTAACATGGGGAACAACAGATAATTCAGTAAGGGTGTCGGTGTCTGCTGAACGCATCAAACGAATGAGGTCGGTGAAATACTGTGCTGCATCGCCCTGGACGTGATCATTTACCAGATTGACGGTGTTTGTAAACGCTTTCTTTAAGGCAGCAATGTTTTTTACTGGCGGAGCAGCAGGTTGCTCAAAAATAACCGAAGCTGGCTCCTTAGGACCAGCGGGTGCATTTCCTTTGCTTACTTTTCCAAGTTTCAGGATTGTTCTTACTTTTGCCTTTGCCGCACCAGCTCCGTTTGCCAAAGCTGCGAATTTGTATTCTTCGTTCAGTTGAACACTCTCAACAATTCCACCAGCAAGTTTCAACTCCTTTGTGTAATCCGCATTTAAAACAGCGCTAGACTGAACGCCAGCCTTGCCATTAACGACGCCATTAATCAAACCATTGACGATTTTTTCACGGTAACTGCAAGCATTTAAATTACGCACTTTGGTGATGATGTCCCCTGATCCAGCCTTTGAAACTGAAGTCAGAGTAGGACAAACTCCAAACACATCTGTTTCGTATGGTTTTTCGGCGGCTTGCAACAGAGAAATTATGCCACGTTTGATATTCAACGATGCCACGGAATCACTTCGATCGCTGCAAATCTCTGGTTGCAACTCTCCGCTTACCATAGTGAATTTTATAGGTTTGTTTATGTTCTGCGTAATCTGGTGTTCGATGGATTCCTTCACGGCGCTAACGACCACTTGATCCAGTTGTAAAGTGTAACCGCAGTTGCCTTCAGCATAGAGCTTCGCTTGACCAGATACCTTGAGGGCAGTTTCGTCCGCATCATTGCCACTGATACTTACGGTCATTAAGCTGTCAATGTTATACTCGTAGACTTTACCTGCCTCGTATTTCAAAAGCCCGGAATCGGCTAAAAACAAAAAAAAAAATGGAAAAGAACATACATTTAATAGTCAATAGATGATATTTTATTGTTGATGAAAGCCGATCTAAAGAACAACATGGCGTAGACCTCGGATTTTGCATTTTACTAATATTATAAACGTGAATGTTTGATATTTTTTCACGGAAATGGATATTAATAAAACTTTAAAAAAATAGAACTTTCATGTTAGAATATAGGCTATAAATGAAAGCTATTAATTGAATTGGTCAAAATATATCAACAAGTGTCACGGAAGCTATATGTCTTAACCACACAAACTTTCATGTTTATAATATTAGTATGATTATTTTCTGATTGGATAAAAATTAAACTCCTTTCATGATGAATTGCAATAAAGGTTAAATTATTCCGGATTTGACTTAAATTCGAACAACAAGTGCACATCAAAGCAGGCAGTCAAAATACTCAAACACCCTATAAAAAAAAATCCAATCCCTAGCCATATTTATATTACAACCCCACATTTTATTTCAAGCATGTAGTTTTAGTTACTTACCTTGAGGACATCCTACTTTGCAGGAGTCTGAAAAAACAAGAAAAAGAGTTGTTATTTTAAATAGAACAAATGTACACTGAAGAGCATCGAGAAGAAGGCATACGTTAGGCAGTGACTTTCTCTCAAATAATGCAATACTAAAACTTCGTCGGGAAATAGATGTATTAAAGTCATCTACATATTGTAAAAAATACCCAGGTGTAGAAATAATATATTAAATGAAGCATTCTAAAATTAAACTGTTGTTTTTAAGTTAGTATAAAGAAATACGTAGTTGTCAATCAGGCAGACGGCAATGTCATGCAATATTGATTGATTGTATAAAAGATATTGTAAAATTTTGTGGTAAAATGAAATCAAATGTAATAAAGTGGAGCAAGTGTTGCCATTAAAAAAGAAATTCTGCTTGGCAATCACAATTTTTTAAATGAGTTTTAGACTGCAGGCCTTCTTGTAAACAGAATACTAGGATTTTGTTGTGTCGTGTTGTTTATTGGGTCCAAAATTTTAAAGATGTTAAGTGTTATAAAAATGTGACGAGTGCTTTGTTACAGTTTTGTACAATTAAATCGTCACTATATTTTCGTGTTGTGTAAATTTTAATTTAATGACTGTTCTTAATCTATAAAGTGTTCCCAAAGTGTTTTTTTTGTTTAAAGACTTAGAATTATAATTATATATGAAGGCAGCACTAGGGTCCTAGGACAAAGATGGCTGTACAATATATCTTTCAGGTCGTAGTACAAGTGGTTTAGTTACAGTCTTTATTTCATCATATCATATCATATAACTAAGAGTCGTATCCGTACGCGATACGTGAAGCAAACTTTTGACGATAGCGTTGACGATAGTCGTCTGAAAAGTTACGTGATGAGAGCCCTGTTTTTGGTAAAAAAAAAGACACGAGCGTTACACATAACTTATAGTGAGCGGTGGATTCACATATGACTCGTTACATTTTTTAAAAATATCTCGTAAAATTCTACACCTTATTAAAAACGGTTTTCTGTTTTTAGGGTTTCGTTCCAAAGGAATAACGAAACCCTTATAGAATCACTTCGGTGTCCATCTGTCTGTCTGTCGCCTTTACATATTTGCTAATAACTTCTGAATCCTCTGTAGTTAAGGGATGAAATTTGGAATGGATATGTATCTTGGCAACCCAAAAACAAATCAATCAAATCAAAGTTAGTACTGAAACTAACCTTTGAAAAAACTTTTATTAACTTTTGTGGTCAATATGGGTGTCATTGGAAAGGGGGCGGGGCGGAGACTACAAAAATGTCTGTCTGTCTGTCATTAAGCCTTAATCTAGGTACCTGGTGAACCACCTGGAATTAAGAAATGAAATTTTCACAGATGGTGTACTTCACTTGTCCAAAGAAAGAAAATTTTTTAAAAAAGTTACTTACTAGCGAAAAAGTTAGTACTAATACTAAAATCAAAAAATAGATTTTTTTTTCTTAGATACTTGATATGAGTAGCGTTGGAAAGAAGAATGGAAGAATGGTAGCTAGATCAAAAAGTTATACTATAATTAGTATCTTAGTCTTATTGGTAAAAAGTTATAAGCCCGCAAACTTCAAAAAACCGACTTGTGTACCATGTCCCATACCTTATTTTCTAAAATAATAGGTCAAAAAATCGAAAAAAATTGGAGCTATGGGGCAACTCATCGCAATAGCCGTGTTTTATTATGCACTCATGATCTATATAGATCATTGGTTTGCACGCATTGCAACAACAACACATGATCCAGATAGCTATCGGAATCATTTATCGTGATCCGAAATTTGATTCCGCTATTCCCTGCTAGGTTCATGGAAGCTGATTTGCCTGGAAACCATTTCCAATTTACAGCATTGCCTGATAAGTATACAAAATATTATTTTTTGAACTAGATTTTAATACTCACTTTTATTCCTTCATTAAGTAATATTGTGCTAACAGTAATACAAAATTTGTATTTCAATTTTAATTTCTAACAATTTTGTGTGATTTGCACAATTGTTTTGCGTTTGCCGGTGAAAATTGTAATCATCGTAAAAGATGTGCAAACACTTGCTCTGAAGAGAAGAAAAATTATGTTGGCATGGAAACACTGCCCGCAAATATCACAGCATCGACAGGAGTTAATTGTCAAACTACTGTCAGAGCACAAAATAAAAATGCTTCCATGATCTGGAGCGTTTTATTTACACACATGATCCATATGGATCATCCGTGCATAATAAAACACGGCTAATATTGCAAATATACCCAGAAATCTCATATGATTTTTTTACCGGAATTAATTGAGTTAGGTACCGTTGGATAGGTTTTGTAAAATAAAATACAGTTTTGATTTTGAGCTTTTTGTTCCGAAGCTCAGTTTTCGAGATATTAAGCTTTAAGTGCGAAAAAGAAGCGTCCCCCCCTCGCATTTCCACACACCGATGGTCTAAAAATCTAAATAAAATCTAGAATGTAGGTCTCGATGTAATCTTTAGTTTAAATTTAGTTTGAGCATCCTGGCTCAAACAGTTTTTGAGTTATTGGCCAAAAACCAAAAAACAATGACATACGAATTTTAAAGATCCGAAAACGCCATTTTGTAGATCTCATCAATAGAATAAAAAAATGTTATACAAAAAAAAAATATTTTCACACAATTTTTCAAAATATTAACGATTTAAATTATATCAGCATTTTGCTAAATAAGGGCAACTAGCGATTATCTCACATACACAAAGTTTTCTACGCGTTTCCTATAACAAAAAAGTTAGTACAATTTCGAAGTGGCGTTCTATTGGTTGCGATTTATATGAATATGCTGTTGGAAAGATTTTAAACATAAAAAATTCTAAAGAAACAAAAACGAAATTGGACATTATTTTTGTTATTGCTTCAATGTGATTTTCACATATCAAATAATAGATCCTAGTGTAAAATTTGAATTTTTTTTTTAAATTTCAAACACGAGTTTGTTAATTTCTTGGATGTCTGTGACTATACCACATTAGTGTTTTAGATGACTAAGTGGCTATTTATTACTGCCGAATACGTTATAATTCGAATTGCTTAGCTGCTTGATAAGCTAACTTTCATGAACTGCTGATTAATTGTTTCAATTAATTAATTGTTCAATGGAGCTTGAGACCATTTCCCTTAAGTTTACTAAATCAATTTTCACACTGTTGGCACGATCAGCAAATGAGAAAGCTTTATTGTTATTCGAAAACGGCATCTAGCCGTAGTTAGTTGCTTTAACTTAAATTATGTCCTTACTTCTAATCTGTTGACGAAAGAACGAAACCCTCGGTGCGTGAGTAAAACTCACACTTGACCGGCTTTTTTTTTATCTTTAAATTATTCTTCATTTTTTATTACTATCTAATATATTAATAGGTTTCGTTTTTCGTTTTCTGTTTAATTTTTAACTTTTTTTCTGTACAAATATAAAATCATTTATATTTACATATATATACGTATACATATGTTTTAAATATACAGTCGAATTTTCACGGGATCTCAAAATTAATTCGAGTTAGAGGGCTTTTTCGAAAAATTCGAGTTAGAGGGATTAATTTTTTTTTTGTTTAAAAGCCTTGTATCTTGTATCAAGCACGCAACTTGTATTGCATGCTCTGACTCTCTCTCAATTTGGCACTGGACGACGAACACCTTTAATTTCATGTTGATTTTTTAGTGCAAACACGGCGGAGAAAAAAGCACATGTGGTTGCCCTTATTATTGTTTACCTATGCAAGAAAGAAAGAGAAAGTTCACAGCAAGAATAAGGATTTGCATGGTGACCTACGCAGCAAACATCGAACCCAAACAGCACGAGAAAATCGAAACTATTCTGGGGTCTAATGTCCTCTACACACAACCACAAATGAGCTATAGGTTATTTGTGCACACAACCGTCCGGCTCTATATGAATAACTGCGCTGCTTATTCGTTGTGTTGTGGGTTGGACTCTCAAACAATTTGCTTTTAATATAAAACCAGTTAGGTGTCTGAAATGTTTTCAAGCTTCATTTAGTGAATGCATTGGGAGTCCGGATGAGGTCCAACACTGCCTTTTTAAAATAGAGTCCTTTTTAGGGTTTCGTTCCAAAGGAATAACGAAACCCTTATAGAATCACTTCGGTGTCTGTCTGTCGCCTTTTACATATTATATTTGACTATAACTTATAAGTCCTTTACAGTTAAGGGATGAAATTTGGACTGAAGATATAAACGTTAGTACTAATACTAACGCCCGAAAAAACTATTATTAACTTTGACGGTCGATATGGGTGTCATTGGAAAGGGGGTGGTGTCCTGATTATGAAAATGTGTGCCTGTCTGTCATCAAGCTTTATTCTTGGTAATTGGCGAACCACTAAAAATTAAGAAAAAAAACTTCGCCAAAATATATTTTCCACTTGTCCAAAGAAAGTTCAGGTAAAACAATTTAAAAAAATTTCATATTAGCAAAAGGCTTAGTACCAATACTAAATTTGAAAAACAAATTTCTTTTACTAGTTCCTTGATATGGGTATCGTTGGAAAGAGGATGATAGTTAGACAAAAAGTTGTACTGTGCTAATCATCTCACTCTTATTGGTAAGAAGTTATTAGCCAACAAACTGCCAAAAACTGACATGTGTTATCCGAAAATCGTGTATGATTTTTTATTCGGGCTAAAATGAAATAATTACTAACTTTATTTGAAAAAAATTCAAAGAGAATTTATTAAATGAGGTACCATCGGATAGGTCTTTTAAAATGAAATAGAGTTTTTATATTGAACTTTTCATTTGGAAGTTAAGTTATCGAGATATTAAGCCTCAAAGTCGAAAAAAAGGCGTCCCCCCCTCTCATTGCCACTTCCGCTGATCTAAGAATCTGAAAAAATCTGGAATGTAGATTTTAATGTAATCTTTGTGTTAAAATTGGTTTGAGCACTCTGGATTTAATAGTTTTCGAGATATTGGCCAAAAGCCAAAAAACAACAACATTCGAACTTTGAAGATCCGAAAACGCCATTTTGTAGATCTCGGTGAAAGAACAATAAAATATTATGTAAAAAAAAATATTTTCATACAATTTTTCGAGATTTGATTATGATTTGACTATTTTAGTTCGTTAATTTCTTAGACTTATATTAAGTCTAAGCTACAAATCTGTTTGCGAACGAAACCCTCGGCGGTGAGTAAAACTCTCACTTGACCGGTTTTTTTTAAAGGCGTCATTCTCCAATTTTAAAGACTCAATTTAAAATTACAAGCTTAAATAATTTCCTGTGTTTTTCCTTACATGTATACTTCTTTGAATAAAATAAAGGCTTTTAAACAAAAAAAAATATTAATCCCTCTAACTCGAATTTTTCGAAAAATCCCTCTAACTCTAACAAATTTTGAGATCCCGTGAAAATTCGACTAAGACGGCTTCGACTGTATACTAAAAATAATCTTACACCAGTTTTGAACTTTTACTACGCCCCAACCCTATTACAAGAAAAAAATACAATAATGTAAGATTCCAATTTTTAAGACCACCAATCACAGATGGCAAGAAGGCTCAACATGTTTACACACCAAACAAATTTGGCCCGCACAGGATACTAAACGCACAACCTGCCTCCTTCAGTGACAACGGTTAAAGTGAGCTTCCAAAATCGCCAAAAGCAGCATCTTCCAACGATGCCTCACAAATGGGGCTTTACACTTTTTGTATTATGTTGACTGTCTGGCTACACGTTTAAAGTATATACCGGGTTTAATCACAAAGTTGTGATTTTTTCTAAGGCAAACTCTGTGATCTTCTTTCTAAAAATATTAATTCTTTTTCTTTGAAAAAATAAAAAATAAAAAATCTTACATCAGAGAGTTAATTGAAGACAAAAACAAAACAGGTCGTAGATTTATTAAGTTAAAGATAGTCTACTAGGCAAACCGCCTAGATTTTAAAAGCAGGCCAAATATTAGGTTAAAAGATTTAGCAAAAACGATGAAAATAAGAATACAAGACAGAAAAAAATAGCAAGAGAGAGAGAGAAGCATGGCACATTGAACGGATGTTTATAGCGGGTAAAATGTCTATCGTAAAGATGGCATAGCACTATTAGTGGAGAAATCCAGTGTTAAGACCCTCCGTAGGGCTCTAAATAAATAAGATTTCAAGGCCAACGAAAATAAGATTAAACCAGCTTTACATATGTACATTTAGTGGTGCAGCTCGTTGGGGGCCAGAGCCTAGCTCTGTATTTTTATACGTATGCTTTATAAGGACCTAACTGCAAGAGAAGAATTATTGTCACAATCTTATCACTGTTCTGTAAAGTTTTCAATTCTCCCCATTCTACTTTTAAATAATAAATTCATCTTTTAGTAGACGAGAAAACAGTATGTATATTTTATTATTATTAGTGAAACCAAAATAAATAGAAAACATGTCGTTCCATGGCAATAAAGTTGTCAAATCTGTGGTAGAGGCCTTCAAAGAAGAGAGAGAGAGAGCTCAATTTAAGAAAACCAAGGGAACTTGCTGTATTAAACTGAAGTTCGATGTTGTTGACCTCTGTTTTTACAAAGATTTAGGTACTTATTTGACGAAATATAAGAATTTCTACTACAGAAATGAAATACATGACAAACTTGACAATAAAGAGTGGTAAATATATTTAGCGTTTTTGTTGGACATTACTTCTCATTTCAATGAATTAAATTTTGAATTTGTAGGGAAAAGTAGGCCGTATTAGAAATGCTCACTTACGTTAACGCTTTTGAAAACAAATTCGATCTTTTTGTCTTCTCAGCACAAATTAGCCAATACAGATACCCAACTTCTACTTCTCCTCCCCCCCGATTTTATTTGACAGCGTTTTTTATATCATTTTGCGTCTCTGAATACATGTGAGAGCTTTGAACCACAGACAACCTAATATAGACACCCAACTGTACAGCGGCTATTTCCCCTCGTCTATCGATGAATTTGACAGTAATGCACGAATGTAGCTGAAATACAGGAAGCATTTTGACAGTAATTCAGGAAGCACCGAGCACTTGCTCATCATTTTCACGCACATTTGTTTGTTTGTTGAAAGATGATCTTAGAAATTTTAAGAATTTGCTCAACGAACTGTCGAATACTTGGTTCGGAAAAATATTTTTGTTTTCACTTCATCAAAAACGAGATAAATGATCCCGAATATTATTATTTCGTGAAGAGAGGTTTGGGTTTTAGAATGAACTTAAAACCCTTTTAGTGCAATTACACCAATATTTTTGAGCTGTCGGCGACTGAATCGATATGTTTCGAATACCTATTGGTATAAATATACCTTCATTTTTATATCTTGCATTGTTAAAGTTTTCTGTCATTCCTTATCTCTGGTCCAATTTTATTTCTTGCCAACGATTTCAGCGATTTCAATTCCAGTAATGCGTATTTATTCCATAAATGGATACAGTTATCCACCGGCCCGTGTACATACGCACTTGAGTGTACGTTCTCAATCAGTATTTTAATTCCATACATTCATGCAAACATATGTGTACATTCTATACACATTCACTCGATTCACTCAAGTAGGGATTAGATCTCATGCCAAATGTTTGTAGTAAGAGTTGAAATTAATGCTTAAGAGACACGGAGGCACGTGTCTTATTTAAAACGATTTTAGCAATGATTTTATGAGGCCAACGAAATGTCTTCAAATCTGTCAAATCTCGGAATCCTTGTCTTTATTTTTTATTGTTTTCATCTACAATGGGGCATGTCCAAACTACAAACCTTTGCGGGCTAATTAAATTCACTACAAAAATTGGAGGGCCGCAAATAAAATATTTTCAGCTTTCAAGTAAAAACCAAATACTGACTATATGTTTTGACAAGGAATTCTATTATTCAAAGTATGTATATCCAAAAATATAAAACTATTTTCTGACTAAGATATGGGCCGCAATTCGAATAAAAACAAGCCCGCGGGCCTTTGTCTGCACAGCCCTGATCTAAAACAATGAAACTATGTTTGCAGATCTTAAAAAATTAGCATCGACATCGCGCCCTAACCGCCAAATTATCATAAACGACGAAATGAAGATTTCACAGTATAGGCGTTTTTTTGTTTTTTGTCTGAGCTAAAATAGTTTAAGAGTAGCTTACAATAAATTTTTTTTTTTGTTATTTTGAACTCGAATGCCTTTAGGGAGCGATTAAGTCTGGAATGTAGGTCTTGAAGTAATCTTTAGTTTAAAACTGGCAACCTGCTCGAATAGTTTTCGAGTTATTGGCCAAACACTAACAAAACAATGACATGCGAATTTTAAAGACTCGAAAACCCCATTTTATAGATCTCGGTGGGATATTAAGAATTTAAATCAGAGCAGTTTTCTGCTTAATACGATGAACTGGCAACAGTCAGTCAGTCAGTCAGACACGGCTGGCGTAATCAGCAAATCAGAAAAAAATTTCGTTAGTTTAGTTTCGTCCGAAATGAAAAGAAGAATATTACTGAGGCTCTTTTAATTTGTTAATCTTTTCATTTATATTCCGTCCTTAGTACTTGTCTGTTTGCGACCGAACAAAACCCTCTGCGTGTTAGTTAAACTCACACTTGACCGGTTTTTTTTATTTTGCTTGAAAGAGAGCTTAAAAAGGATTAATAAAGCAAATTGTCAGTACTTTATTTATTTTTATTTATTCAAAGCTGTTTAAAGATGTGAAATCTAAGAGCGCGTAAACATAGCCAGGACTATAAAGGCCTTCGGGTAACCTTCTATTAATGAAGTGAATATCAATTTACTACTGCTCGTTAAAGTCTTCAAATAGGTTAATCCGCATAAAGCAAGAGTACAATAGCAAACGTAGCACAAGTATCCAAACAGCCAAACATCTCATCAACTTATAACGTAATGTCGCAAAGTCAAAGTACTGTACTAGTACTTACAGTGGGGTGCACGAATGAGTACATGTCTAAGATATCGAACAAAATTTGGGTGCAAAATTGAGTACATGCAGACTGTTTTTTAATTTGCTCGTTATTTCTTATCCGCCATGTATTACATACCGTCCTGTTCGTCTTTAAATGTAAAAAACTCATTCAGTTTTTTTCTATGCAGTGTAAATTATATTTACAAAAACCATGTACGCATTTATGAACCTCACTGTATATATATTGCAGTTTTTACTCACTTGTCTCCCTGATAAGTGAGTGTGTAAGTAAGTAACCAGTTATGAAGTCATACTGCACTTCAATCAACTCAACTTCACTCAGGATTATTTAGCAAAAATGCATTACTGATTTGATTACATATCGACTGTGATTGGCTGTTACAAAAGGGCCTACAGCCACACTTAGGCCAGGCTAGGCCCATTGTAAAAACATATCGCGTAAGTAGATAATAAATTGGCATAATCCGATCATAAACCTGAGGTATAAATTTCGAAATTGCAGTCGATTGAATGCATGAGGTAAGCAAAATGCAAAATGCTTACCTCATGGCCTCATAATTATTTGAAATTAAAATATAATGTTTCAAATAAAAGATTAATCTTTCAATACATCATCAATGTTTTTTTACAACTGGATAAAAGTTGTAAGTGCCCATATTTGCTTAATTTTGATTAAAAGTTTGAAATATCTTCGCAATCACTTCGATGTTATTATTGAGAACAGATAATTAATGGGTTCATCATATTTTTTACAACATCATATAATGACTTGATAATAAGAAACGAAGTGAAAATTTTCTTTGAAAATATTTATAGCAACCGTCAACTGTGGAAAAATACTCGACTTCAGAGTCAAGTCCAAGTTTAATACAGTCTTTATATATCTCCTAAGCTGACCCCTAGTGTAAGTCAGGGAGCGATCAATTGTCTGATAATCTTAATGCACAGTTCATATTTCTGTGAATCGATTTAAAATAATCGCAGAGCCCGGACAGTATACGTCTCATCAGTACATATACAGAAAATATCAGTTTATAAACAATAATGTGTGCGGTTATACTTTTGCTCTCTGTTATCACTTTCATCGGAGCAATATTGAAGTAGTCACCAAACGATATAACCGACACCGATGACCGTAGTTTATATGAACATAAATAAATGGACGTTCTAATGTGTCCATGTCGCATAAAAAAAAGAAATGATTGCACCGTATTAGAACTTTAAGAAATTTAAAAGAAACATTTACTAAGCAAACAAGAATACATCGGATTCCGAATCCGAAGAGCAAACACACATTGAAAGCCCAGTTTCGATAAAGTATATACTTAGTTAAATAAAGATGCGTAGGTTACTATCATTGATTGCGTTGATGTTTTTGTTTGGCTATGTGGGGCACAATATTATGTGCAGTAAGGGTGAGGAGTTTTAAATTTTCATGCCGGATATGGTGGCGTTCAATTATTCAGCCTCCTGAGATAATGTTGATGGTTCATTGATCTTAATTAATTTATTTGACTTTATTTTTAACCAGAGATTATTTTTTCGCCAATCTACTAAAGTCTAATTTTATATTTATTTTATATAACTTTTTTTTATATCTTTATGTATTGGTTTTGTTTTTATGTTATTTTAAGTTTCCGAAAGTTTAAGTCGTGCCTATTTTATAGGTACGCCTATTTCAGGCTAGTAACAATAACTATCTGTATTCTGTACTTAAGGTTAGTGTTTTTTTTACATTTTTTTTAAATTAACGTACCTCCATTTACTCCATTAAACACGAACAAATAAAAAAGAATTCCAGTGACGAGAACTTCCTTTGTCTGGAGGGGTCCTCGTGACCTCATCTTTCTAAAATTAAAAAAAAAATCTCTTTTCAATTTTTCGAACTTGTTTTTTTTTTCATTTTTCACTTTTTCACAAAAAATTATACTTTTAGTGAATTGTTCATAAATTTTCGTTACATATTTTTATATATATTTTTTAAGACACTTTCCTGGTTTTTAAGACAGAAAATAGAAAGGGAAAAGTAAGTAAAAGTAAAAAAAATATAAACTACACTATGCCGCCTAGGTCTGATCCGGTAGACATTCAGCGAGTGACACAGTACTTAGGAAGTAAGTCATTGGATTGTGACCAGAGCGGAGGCTTATATAGATTTTAAATACAGTGATGTATCACCTATAAATCTAGAAACAAGTGTACGTGTTGAAGACACATTGTTGCAGAGAGAATTAATGTAGTAATGTGGTTGTTTGACTTCCCCTTATCAGCTTCAGAAGTGTAGCTGATCCCCCTTAAATGCACACACAAAAGCAGCCGAGCAGCACAGTAGTGGTTCCTAATTATAATTGCCGCGATTACCTCTATGTGTATCTAGAAATTTCGTTTTATTTGTAGAAATCCATCCGTATATGGTTTTATTTAAATTTGAATATATAACAGCAAAGTATGATTGTTGATGAATATATGAACACTGGTGGCGATATGAATAACGTTACTGATAAAAAAATTGAAAAAAAGACGGGTTTGATCTTCAGAGGGTGCTGCGATCACATCTCGATGTGTCCTATATGATATTTATTAATATTCATGCTGTTTGAAGATATCTCGGCAACAGCAGGAAGTTTCAAGTTTCTGACTCAAAATATTGTGTATTCTTTTAGCGAGATTTTTAGATCTTCGAAAGTATTTTTAGATCTTCGAAATTTTGAATGTCATCTTTTATCGTCGAATCATCGAAAGCTATCAAATTAAGAATGCATAAGTACGAAAAAAGTGAGACTCCCCATCATTAGAACCTCTTCTTTAAATTTCGACCAGATTGGTAATTGTACTACCTTTCAAAGGCTCGTTTATCGAAACGGGAACTAGAAGTTCATATATTCCGATATCACTCATTGGCATGTAAAAAAAAAAAACAATTCTGCCAATACACCTAATTCCCAGGATTTCAGAAAAACCCATGCTGATATTATAAGATTCCAAAGAAGAGATCTAATCTTTCACACGACGAGAGCGAAATCTACCGAGATTCAGCGACATTTTTGAGAATAATTTAAACGCTTTCCCGTCGAAAGATCTCGCTGTAAGTGCTCTTTGCGATTTATGAAAATTTCTATAGTTGCTAAAATCGTGTTCAAACAAAACAATTCGTGTAAAAAGAGATTTTTTTTTCTCTTAAACTCGTGTTAAATCAAATTTGTGTGGAAAAAAAAATCGTATAGAAAGAGAATTAGGTATATCAAACAATTTTAAAATCCCTAAGAAACGAAAATATATTTTTAGATTTAACTAATTCGACTTTGATATTAGTTTTAGTTTGCCTATTGGAACAGACGAACTGATAATCAGTAGATTCGGTTGCAACCACCCAAGTAGTTTTCACACATCTAGCACAATCAGCAAATGGGAAATATTGTCTTTTGTCTTGTTTCATTCAGCGGAAACAGAAGACGCTCTCTGCGCGTGAGTGCAATTATACCAAAAACATATATGTATATTAAAAAATCCAGCCAAATAATGAAATCTTAAATATAATATGCCAAGTTTATGCTAACTTGATAAGCTTTTTATTTAAATATTTTTTATAAAATAAAACGAAAGAAACAAATTTAAATTTAGAATATAAATAAACATCAACATAAATGTTTCTAAACACTTGATAAGTGAACAATAAAACCTTTGACAACACCAATGTTTAAGTATTTACCAAGTTAATTTTGAATTTGATTTCATTACTTTTAACGATTCACTTTTCAAGTTTGAGTTTTGTTAACAAGAGAACTCGGCTTGATTTTCTGTATACAATTGCGACAGCACACCTCAAATCACTCAAAATAGAGTACTCATAAGCTTGAAGGAGCTATTCGATAAATGAGGAACTAAAGAAAATCATATTATTGATTTATTGAAAAATTAAGCACTTTGACTGCCTACAAAGAAATTATGACCAAATTACTTAGCCAAGTCAAGTAACATGAATAGCACACTTCATAAATATGGCACACAGCTGCTCCCGCGACTTCGTCCGTTTCGACTTAAAAATGTAAACAATATAGAAACTTACAAATACTTCTGCCCCAATATCTGTATTTAAAAACTTGTTAGTAATGTGTTTATGTTAGTCGCTATTATTAGAAGCCTTTTGTAGTGCTTTGAAAACACGACTGCTGCTTTTCCTTACATTGCATGAAGCGTCCAATCTTTATCCCTAAGAAACTCTTGATTCACTTAAATCTGCTTCGGGGAAATCAGTACAAATAGATCAATTTGTGAAAATCAGAAAAAGGGTATTTTGAATACCTGCGTTGTTTTTATAATTCGATGCATCTACTTGTAAGTTGTAGTCAAACTTTATGCAGTCTGGAAAATAAGGAGTTTACCTCCTAAATTTCAACCAAATCGATCAAACCGTTCCAAACTTTCAAATCGCAAATATTAATAGAGGCAATCGGAATGGCTAAACCGGTTTCGAAGAAATTTGGACTATAAACTTCGTATGTCCTACACTAAAATGTTAACTACAGTAGTCCCCGATTAGTTGCGTTAGCCAAATGTCCGATTTTCGACGCACTTAAACGAGGAACGCAATTACAAGAATCCCGCTTAATTGCTGTGCAGACGGGGTGTACACATGTGCTATACATATGTATGGATTAAAAAAAAAAAACAATGAAACTCCATCATTGTAAATAAACTCAATAAAATTTAAAGGAAAGAATTCAATTTGTTGACGAACGGACACGAGGATGTTATGCAGTTAATTAAGCCGTAAACACGGAATGTTTTATTCTTTCATTGTGTGTGTTCAATTATCCGGGATTTTGATATCTGACTTACGTGACTCTTTTTTCTATAACTTGGCCAATTTAATCAATAGCCTTATCATTTATGACCTATATATTAATCTGATAAGCTTTATTATTGTAAGGTGTCATTAAAATCGATTCACTCGTTTTTGCGTGAAAGAGCAACAAACATCCATACAAATAATCAGCTTTATAATATTAATAGGATAATAGGAGTGTTCGAAAACGTAAACGTGATTAAACAAAAAACATAGATACTCATCGGATATGCACCTGTATTTTTATTTTCTTTGCGAATTTTTGACAAAAGGTATAGTATATCTTATTTTGATGACTTAGTATCAATTTAGAGGATAGAAAAAAAACAACATTTTAAGTTTGCGATGGGCCAATAGAATCACTGCACTGCTGACGAAAGAACTTTGGTTTTGTCACACAGAATAGATAGAAGTCTCTACGGGAAGTCGCGAAACATTTTATTTAAAATGTTCTTAAACCTACACCTCTAAAGGTTTCAAGCCAGGTCAACAAAGACGACATCAGCGGACAATCGCCGTATATTGAAATTGGTAAAAAGTGACCCTTTCGAGCCAGGTTACACGATTTTAACTGAAACTAGCAAAACTGTCAGTGATATAATAGTCTGTTGTTGCGTAGAAAACTCCAAGCTTACCACATAAAAATCCAGAAAGTTTCCCCTGACGAGAAAAAAAAATGCTTGCTATGCGAAATATTCTGTTTAGTGACGAGCTGAGAATTAATTTGCTTAGAAACAATAATGAAAAGAACGGAAGCCAGGAAAGTTAAAAACCGATACACAAAAAAGCCATTTTTTTGTTGCCATGATCACCCATCATATAACAAAATATAACCCCATGCTAAAAGTTTTTGTCCGCGTCAGGGAAACTTTTCTGGATATTTGCCTGTGAGGTTCGACGTGCAGTAATCGACGACGAGCACTGTCAGCGTTGCCAATTTCTGTGAAAATTGATTTACATTACTTGAATGGGTCACTTTTTGGCAATTTTAGTACGATCATTGTCTGGTGGCGTCCAATTTTACTTACCTTGAACATTTTTTTTGGGGTTAGGGTTTGAAAATATTTTACTCAAAAAAAAAGCTCAATAAATATAGAAATCAGTTTTTGTTGACTGACACATTTACATAAGTGTGTTGTAATGATTTTATTTATTAATATATTATATTATTTTTTTTTTCAGAGTGACGTTAAGGTAACTGCCAGACGCCCTCGCCAGGCCTGCGGCCCCAATTCCAATACAATCCCGAAGGGAATTACTGGCCATGCCAATAGCTACGGCTAAAGTAAACCATAAGACTCCATAGATTTAAGACCACCAATCACAGGCGGCAGGAAGGCTCAACTTGTCTGCATACCAAACAAATTTAGCCCGCACTGGATGATAAACTCACAACAAGCCTCCTTTGGATGGGCAGACCAGTGATAACGGTCATGATAGGCGTCATTGCGGGGCACTGCACCTTTGACAAACATGCCGACAGACTGGGAGTCCCTGCAAATCATTTCTGCAGGAGTTGCCAGGATGAGGAGGAGGAAAAAAACATCCTTCACTTGCTATGTTCGTGCGAAGCTTTAGCCCTTCATAGGAGAACTCATCTAGGCGAGCCCTTCCTTGATAGTCTGGACGAACTGAGCAGGATCAGCATCAACCTGATCTGCAGCTTCGTAAGAAGCTCTAAATTGTTTCATTAGGGTGCGGAGTAGATTTCTGCGCTGTGGTATCACAATGGGCCTAATCTGGCCTAAGTGTGGTTGCAGGCCTCAGCTGTCCAAGCCAGCCACTTTAACCTAACCTAACCTAAGTTATATTTTGTTTTTATATTCTAGTCTAAAAATGTATAAATGTGTTCTTAGGGCTTCGTTCCAGAGGAATAACGAAACCCTTATGCAATCACTTCGGGGTATGTCTGTCTGACGCCTTTTACATATTTGGACTTAGGGCTTAGTCACAGATTAAATACTAGCTCCCGAAAAACGTTTATTAACTTTTGTGGTCGATATGGGTGTTGTTGGAAAGGGGGCGGGGTCCTGATTATAAAAATATTTGTCCGTCTGTCATTAGACTTTAGCATTGGTAACTGGCTAACCACTAAGAATTACTTCGCCAAAGATGTATTTCAGGTAACAAACTTTGAAATTCCATATTAGCGAAAAACTTAGTACCGATACATTTATTATTTTCTTGAAGTTTCTTCTAGTTGAAAAAGGGATGCCAGCTAGATCAAAAAGTTGTAGTATGGCAATCACCTTACTCTTATTGGTAGTCAACGTAGTCATATAGCATAGTCAACAAACTACCAAAAACTTTCTTTCTAAAATATTGGACCAAGGTATTAGGTTGTCAAATACCTCCCTTCCGCCTTTTTGTCTTTTGAATTTTCGGGCTATGAGCTCTGTAGCGCTTTGTCTTTTGAATTTTCCGGCTATGAGCTCTGTAGCGCTTTGTACATAGCCGGAAAGTTCAAAAGACAAACAGGCGGAAGGGAGATATTTGACAACCTAATATATGATACCCCAAAAAATGTCCAAAAATTGTATACGATTTTTTTTTTTCATTCTAAAAAAAATTAATTACTAACTTTTTTGAAAACAATTTTATGGGAATCTATTGAATGAGGTACCATCGGATAGGTTTTGTAAAAAAAGAGTTTTCATTTTGAACTTTTTATTTAGGGGTTAAGTTTTCGAGATATTAAGCTTCAAAGCTAAAAGAAGGCGTCCCCCACCCCTCTCATTCCCACACCCGTGGGTCTAAAAATTTGGAATGTAGGTCTTGATATAATCATATCATGATCATCATCTTGACCGCGTGTTCGACTGTCGCGGGGAAAATGGACGCAAAAGAGATCTCCAGCAACTCGATCCTCCGCCGCTGACTCCAACTAATCAGGGGGTATGCCCAAGCGTAGCCAGACGAGATTTTAGACGTAGTCTAGCCAACTCATCCTGGGTCTGCCGAGTGGTCGCCTTTCTGATGAGACCGCATTTAAGGCGCACCTCGGATGTCGTGAACCATCGAAGTATAGCCCTTTCAGCTCGGAGAAGTAGGTGCTTTACATTGAACTCTCCGCACACCATCGTGATTCTCACCCTATCACTGCGAGTAACACCCACATTAGTACGCAGAAATCCCGGCAACTTGTATTCGCGATCTTATTCTTTCAGTCATTACCCAAATTTCATGACCATAGGAGATGTAATCTTTCTGTTAAAATTAGTTTGAGCACTCTAGCTTTAATAGTTTTCGAGATATTGACCAAAAACCAGAAAACAATAACATTCGAATTTTAAAGATTCGAAAGGGCCATTTAGTAGACCTCGGCGAAAGAATAAAAAAAACATTAAAAAACATTTTTCGAGATATTAACGATTTAAATCCCATAATATTCCTGTTGAAGAAGTTGAACTGGCAATAGTCTCAGTGGGTACGCTGCGAGAGTAGTTTCATTCGAAATGAAACTAGCTATTTTTATTTGTTAAACTCTTCAACTTATATTAAGTCCTAACTACTAATCACTTTGCGAGCGGAACACTCGGCGGGTGAGTAAAACTCACACTTCACTCGGTTTATCATACCGAGTTGATACATTACTATTTCAGGAATAACGAAAACGGCAACGGCGCGTTCGGTCGGTCGGAAATTAACAGGCGTTGGTACGCGTTTTATCGACTCTACGAAAAGGATTGTGAACGCGCGACTCACTCAATTCTTCAACTCGAAACTCAGACGCCCGAGCGAGTAGAAAGTAGACCCAGTTTTTCGGGCTTACGATATTACGATCTGTCGGGCTTACGATATTACGATTTCGATTTGTACAATGCTGTTACGTGTATTCGACCGAATGCGCCGTTGCGATTTGGGCTTTATGGAATCATTTCGGTGTCCGTCTGTCTGTTAGTCCTCTCAACACACACAACCCTACCACCCACCCTCTCCTACACCCACATTTTCATTTTTTACATCTTTGCAAATATTTAGACATATTATTTGCGCCACAGCTTTTATTATTTAGATTTTGTATTGAAAAGTGCTTATTTAACGCAGTAACAAAAGCGCTTCCTCATTTTATGGATTTCCTGTCCTCAAATGCATTTAGACCTTTGGACCTGTGATGATCGTTTCGTTACCCTTTAGGTAAACGTAATGCAAGCTTCTTTACTAGGTACAAAAGCTACCCATAGCTTGAAAATGCCTTAAATTGTTATTTTGGGATAGGTCTGACAAAAACTGAGGCTTGTTATATGGGAGGAGCAGCTAAGAGCAAAATGGATTTTGATGCAAAATATAACACAGAATCTTTGGAGACATATATCAAGCCGATTATACTCGTCAATATTTTCAAAAGCCTTCACAAAGTTACAAAAGCACATCATACAACATACGTAGACTCTTCTTAAAAACATACAATTTTTCACCTTTTTATAATATATAAATTTGGCATACCCTAAAAGAACAAGAAAAAGACAATTAAAAAATATATGTGTACTTTACATGCACTGGCTTTCTAACTAACTTTAATCACAACGACTTGACTCACAATACGCAACTGATTTCATTCAAATTTATTTATTATTTGAACCTTGACCTTGATTTTTGAATTAAGTTCCGCTAGATCTCCAAAATTGACCACTGTCGTCGTGTTGGTTTCTTAAAATTATTTACCTTTTGATAGCTTTTTCCTGTTTTGTTTTGTTTTAATTAATAAAAAATAAAATGTTAGTTTACTCATTTGGTTCATCTTGGTTCATCATTTTAAAAATTAGCCGAATACCTGAGTAATATACCCAGTGAGAACTTGGACTCAAAACTAACTTCGAAGTATAAAATTAAAAAAAACAGCAGGTTTTGCCAAAAATACGACAAATGCCACGTAAATCAATAATTAAACCTATTTCGACATATGGCTTTTTATTCAGCTTCAGGGGAACATCAACAAAGTCGAACATAAGCAAAATACAAAGACCTACAATCAAAAATCCTACGATCTCCAATCCCGACATACACCGCGACCGGGGACTAATCACTATCAACAGAAAATATGACGAAAACATGTAAAAAAAAAAAGAAAAATCACATTAAAATATTATTACATGATAATGATGAAGTTAATTCCACACCGATCCAAGAAATCTCAAGTGGACAAAGAACGAAACTGATATGGTCGTTTAAACAAAAGAAACAAAAATAAATTTGATGTACTTAATGTAATTATAATCGACTGTGGCAGGGTAAATGATAAGCCAGCAAGTCAGCCCAAGGAATTACTTAGTTACTTATCAAGCGCTCAACCCTTGAAGGGTTTATGCCTGAGCTACTAGGAAAGTCGGATTCGAAGACCTAGAGCGTTTGTGTCCATTCCGAATCAGATTTTTGCATTCCAGACTACGTCCACGTCATTGTACAGCTCCGTTAAAAAGAGGAAGAGCTAAAGCGTAGCAGTTATTGACTCTCACGCAAATTTTCCTATCTGTTAAAAAAGCGCGAGTGTAGGTGTATATTTTTGGTCCGATACCCCAGTCCTTAAGTTATGTAGCCAAGTAGACGCCTATTCTATCAAAAGCCTTTTCAAAATGGAGAAAAAGTATGGTTACATAGTTCCGGGCAGAAAGTGTCTTACTTACTTACTCAGGTGGCGCTACAGTCCGGGGTGGACCTGGGGCTCAACCAACATGCCCAACTGGCCCGGTTGTTTGCCTGCTGTTTCCAGTTTCGCATGCCAAGTTGGTTGAGGTCCCTTTCCACTTGGTTGCGCCACCTGAGGTAGGGTCTTCCTCTGCTGCGATTCCCCATGGTGGTAGATTCGAAGACTCTCCGGTGTATTGGGGTCCATCCGCTCTACATGGCCCAGCCATCTAAGCCGCTGGACTTTGGCTCTTCTGACCAGGTTCATGTCGCTGTACAGCCCCTACAGTTCGTGTCTTAATCTCCTCCGCTCGCCATCTACGCAGACAGGTCCGAAGATCACGCGAAGGATCTTTCCCTCGAGAAAGTGCCTTAGCTATATAAAAATTCAGATGAATGAGTGCGTCAGCAAGTCCTTTGTTTGGTCTGAATCCTATTTTACGCCATTCACCCCGATGGCATTCAACGCGTTAAGAAATAGTGATGCATAACTTTTTAGTTACATAATACATAACTAAAAAGTTATACATACTTTTTAGTTATGTATAACTAAAAAGTTATACATCACTACTCAGTTTTATAAACCGAGTTGAGCCGGGTTGCGCCCAAACCGAGTTGACTCGGTTCACATTTTTGCAAGCAGAAGAAAAAAACCGAAACGAACCGAGCCGAGCCTAATCGCACCAAACCGATTAGCTGAATAAATATAAACCGAACCAAGTTTGAATGTTCAATGATGCGCATTGGGTTTTAGTTTGGTTCGATTTTTCAAAATCGTTAATAAAATTTCATTCAATGAATGTTATTTTATGGAATTAAAAACGGACCGAGTAAAACAGAGTTGCTTCAAACTGTTTGCAACTTAATTGAAAATTGAATTCGTATTGTTTTTTTAGGTTCCTTTTTCTGTGACATTGTGTTTTTGTAAGTGTATCTGCCTTGAAATAATTTTTTTCTATCTTGATCGAAAAATTAGCTTAGTTTCACTTTTTTGAAAAACACCAATAAAATTGATTTTTTTTTTTACAAGCAAAGTAAGTTTGCAACTCGATTTACAACCCGGTTTGATCCAAGTCCAACTCGGGTTAACCCGGTTTGAGAATTTTTTGGTTTGGCACATCACTAGAACAAAACTCTGAAAAAGATCGGAGTAATTTGCTAAGGTGTTATTTTTCTTGTTTGCTTTCGAGTTTGTTTTACCATGAATACAAAGTATCATTTATGATGTGTACTAACTTTTGGGATTTGCTATAAAAATGTAAACTAATTAATTATCTTTGAAATTCGGATATACACATGAGCCGTTCAGAACACAATTTGATTAATTTCAAGCAACCACCATTCGAAAAAAACGATGAAATAATTTGCATTCGCATTTGCAATGCACTACGATTTATTCAAATAGACGTCGTTTAGTGATCTTAATCTTTATTATTCAGAAAAATTATCGTAAATATAAAAAGCTATGACTAATTCAAGTGTTGTGACACTTAAATCTAAGATTTTTCGAGTTAATCAATCTGTGCACTGAGCGGCTCATCTGTTTCTACAATTTAGCCGTGGTTCATGATGTCATGACGTAGTTAAGCCTCAAAAGTACCACAACTTGATTAGGCGTTGTACTCGAGTCCTCCGGTGTCCGGTCCGGGCTTCCTGCAGCAAGCACTTCCACCTATCCCGGTCGCTTGCCGACGCCATCCAGTTGGGCACCCTAAGGCTTCGGACGTACTGGTCTACGCCATCCTTCCAGAGTAAGCGCGGTCTGCGTCGCTGTCTTGTACCATGAATTGTACCGCAAAGGACTTTCCGAGCAGGGTCCTCTTCGCTCATACGAGCTAGGTGCCCAGCCCACCGGAGTCTACCGAGCTTTATTTTCGTTATAACATCTGCTTCTAGATTTCATACAACTCATGGTTGTACCGTCTCCGAAATTGTCCTTCCTCATGTATGGGGCCAACAGTTCTCAGTAAAACTTTCCTCTCGAACAAGGCTAAGAGGTCAGAGTGCCTTTGGCTAAGCACCCAAGTCTCGGATCCATACGTGAGTACTGGTAATACAAGTATCTTGTATAGCAACAGTTTTGAATTCATGGTAAGGTTCTTGGATTTGAAAAGCCTTGCAAGACTGTAGTAGGTTCTGTTGGCTTTAAGTAACCGCCATGTTATTATCCGCGGCTACTACTAACCCTAGGTAACTGAAGGATTGCACGGTTTCAAATTCATGCTCCTCCACCTTGACTGTTCTTCCAACATTTCTCGCAGACGATGCCACCATGTACTTTGTCTTTCTTTCATTTATGTGCAGCCCCAGGTTTTTTGCCGCCTGCTCGATCTGGATGAAGGAGTGTTGGACAGCTTGTTCACTTCGTCCGAAGATGTCTATGTCATCTGCGTAGCCCAGTAATTGAGTAGACTTGGTGACGATTGTCCCTCTTCTTGATGTCTCCGAGTCCCGGATTGCTTTCTCCAACGCCAGGTTGAAGAGGAGGCAGGCCAGCCCATCCCCTTTTCGGAGTCTATTGAAGATCTTGACAGGTTTGGACAGCAATCCGGCTACCTTAACTTGGCTTGAAATATTGGTCATGGTCAACCTACATAGTCTTGTTAACTTGTTTGGGATGCCGAATTCTCTCATGGCTTTATATAGTTCTACCCTGGCTATGCTATCGTAGGCGGCTTTAAAGTATGTTGGAATATTAAATTCTAGACATTTTTCCATCGCCTGCCTGAGGGTAGCGATTAAAAGATGTAGAGATGTAAGAAAGGTATTTCTGTAAATTCGCGTTCATCCCAGAGCTACTAGCAATTAAAGGAAAGAATTTTCCAATTGACGACGCACAGTGGTACAAGATACCCCAATTTTCAGCACTAATTCACCACAGAAATAACGAATACTAAATTATTTTTGGTTTATTATTCCGACACCGAAAATATCTACCATTCCTATTTCAGGCCGCACCTTAATCATTTTAACGCGCGGTACAGCCTCTATCTTTAATGTATCTTGTAATTTTATGTTGCGTCGCTTGGTCGTAGTGTGTCGTTATGGTACAGCCATGGTTTGAATATGTCGCCTCGTATTAGAAACGTTGTCCTGGCTATTAAAATAATAAAACGGCTAGCATACGTTTTTTAAATTTTGACCTCACTGTGCGCTGTTTCGTCTGATTTTCTTTCCCAAAATACAAACCAATTTCAAATGCTAGATTCGAAGGATGTCATAAACTGTAATTGTGCCAAACACAATTTCCGAAACTGCGTTAGCTAACCCGACGTTTATTTTTGACTCTAAAACCGAACGAGCTTAACGAACGAGTTTAAGTTTAAAGTTTCTTTGAGGTTTAGTTAAATTTCGCTTTAAACTCTTACTGTGAAACTGGCATTAGAGTAGTATTGGTAAAGACGTTAAGAACCTGATTCTACACAAAACATACAAAAGCACAATCTAGAGCTTTAGAGCAAACTTATGGAATTTGGCCCCCTCGCTAATTCGAATTTATTGTTGTGCAAAACCACGTGAAAATCTTTCTTATTCGAAAGTAATGACATTTTTACCTCTATAATTCGAAGTCAAATTTGTTTGTTTGTTCAACAACCCTAAGCTAAAATGTGTAAGTGACGAAAGTGAGACATACTTTTTTTTTTAAATCTCTGTAATTCGAAGCATTTCCCTGGTCCTATGGAATCCGAATTATCGAGAGTTACTGGATTTTTTTTTTTTGCCTTCACCCCTTGAAACATATGGAATGAATTCCCTTATGCCCGAAAGCGCTGGCCTGGTAGTTGTGAACACACCCTTAACAGAGCGACGAAGGCACGTGAGCCAGTCCAGAAAAGCGATTTGAAACCTTTGGAACCACACTCGCCTGACAGTTTTTGGCATGCCCTTATTAAAAACTATTAATTTCACTATCAACTTTTTAATGCTTTAAGTGTTCTACGAATTTTGTACATACATACATTGCATCTGTCACGCAATAGATAATGAAATAAAAAAAAAAAAACAATAATATGCCCTAATGCAAAATTTGCTAAATTTTTGTTTTCTTACTTCAGGCAATATAAGCTAGCACGAGTGCCCTAAATCATCGGAGAACTGTGAAAACTAATTATTCTCACAACAGCTGACATTGCGTCAGCACAACGCCACGAGCTTTTCCTCCGACCCGTCTGAGGAATTGTTACTAACCCAGTTGTTCGTTGGGCATTCGGCTTAAGTTACGTTTATATTTGAATTCTAAGATACCAAGGATTTAAAATAAACGAAGCAACACAATCGTTTGAGTCTCGAACTAAAGAGGCCAGTTTTAAATGTCTTGAGTTGATAAAAGAGGACTTGTAATAATTTCAAAACAAATCAATGAATGACTTTAATTTTATTCTCAATTAAATAAATCACTTTCTGATCTAGAATTGAAAATGAAATAAATCGTCACTTTTGATTTACATAATAAAACAAAAGCATTATTGCGTATATTTGCTGTTTAACATGTGCAATTTATATTTATTTAAGATATCGATTTCAAATTTTATTCAAAAAATATGTGTACTTTACAATAACAACTTTCCTGTGTGTATAACAAACGTTTTTAGTCATGACAAAAGTTGCATAATAATAATGAATACTTATAATCAGAAGCATTGAATAATACAATAATTCTATAATACGTTGTGTGGTTGCATTTGCATTTGACTATTTTACTAGCTGTATCGGGAGCTCTGTGCAAGGTCTTACTCCACTCCACTACTGTGTCCTAGCGCGGTATTATATTCGTGTGAAAACTGAAATAGAAAATTGTTTAAAGTTAAGTAGGCTGTGAGAGAATGTACTTGAATCAGGCTGCATGACTTATGAGATTTATTTGAGATTTGTATGGGTTGTTTTGAATAAGAAATTATCTTAGAGTTTCTGGATTATGTCGAACTTCTTTTTGAAATCCACGCTATCATTTTTTGGATCGAATTTCTTCTTGGCAAACAGTTTAGCTCGCATTTCGGCAGCTGTCAAATTTAAATTTAGACCGACTTTATTACTGTTTTCTGTTTGTGATTGAGCTTGAGATAATTCCGACTGATCTTGTGACTTTGAATTTGAAAGTTCTTTCGGCTCCTTATGCTGGCCATTAACATCTGTGCGATTGCCATTAACGGATGAATCTGTAACATCAACAATTGACTGAGATTTTAGACTGACTATATTTAAGGTGGTTGTATGTTCTTTTTGGCCTAGTGAAGAAGCTGATGATGGCTTCTCCATATCTCTTTGACCGATAGCCTGCGAATTGTACTCTCCAGATGGCGTTGTGTTTTGCAATTTTGAATTTAAGTTTTGCTTGTTCTTTATTTCGGTTTTAGCGATACCATTACAATCGAGGAGTAGTAAACGAACTTCATTCGAGATGGCTTTGATTCGTTGCACAACTTGTTTGTGTGTTTCTGAACCGATATTAACTCCGTTCACTTCAATGATTTGATCACCCTCTCGAAGTCCAGCGGCTTCTGCCGGTGAGTTGGCATCCACTTTACCAATGTATTGGCCTGACTTGATTTTTTCCGAATGCAGGTTGAATCCATAGCCGTCAAAGTCAGGTCGTTTTACAATATGACAATGTCGATAGTTGCTTGGCTCCTCACCATTGCCGGTTTGGCAAGAAGAAATGTTTGAAGATGTATTTGAAAGGCACTCATCGCCTTTGATCGAAGTCGTAGAATCATTTTCCGTTCGATGCATTGTCATTCGTTATTTATCGTGTACTCGTAACTTGCCGGAAGATGTATTTGCTCGTATGTTTATCTATTAAAGAAAGAAAATAAATTTATTTCTTTTATATGCAAATAAGTTTCGGCATAATCTAAGAAAAGTCTAAAAAAATACTTTCGGTCTGTCGTCGTTTGCATGCGATGCGTTGCGCAGAGCTAGGTTCTTTCGTCGTAGTAGGGGCTTGATATAAGTTAAGGAAACTAACAATGTCAGAAAGCTTCAATAAAATTTTTCTCATCGTCTCTATATATAAAAATCAATGGTTGTTTGTCCTTCATAGGCTTCTAAGAGATAGAGCATTGAGCATTGTCTTTGGCAACTTTGTTCAGAATTCTGTCAAAAAGGTTTTGATACCAATTTTTTGTCGGCGGGGGGCGGGGGGAGAGGGCTCCCATTGAGGAGAAGTGGGGGCTGACTTTCAAAGTTCGCCTGATCCGGTCGATATCGATATAACAACCAAAAGGTCTTTAAAAATGAGATTTCGGGCTTTGTCGGTGAAAAGTGCCGTTGAAAAGAAGTTGGAAAAATAGTGTCACCTCTAATTTCCACACCGTTTTGCCTAAAAATCTGGAAAAATCATGTTAAATCCGTCTTAATGAACACCTTCAATTCAAGAGAGAATTATGTGTTAAATACATTTGGAGTTATTAGTTGACTTATTTTATGCGTAGCAAGGCGCGCCGGGTACAGCTAGTTTCGAATAAAAATAGTAAATATAGTATTAGGTAATATCACAAAATGTTAGATGTCAGATGTCAGTGCCTAACCAACTCAGTGTCCATTTAAACTTTAAGATACGACGAAATTTAAAACGAAGAAATTACCATATCCCCTCTATTGCGGCCGTTGATTTCATTCGTATTAGGGCCCATAGATGCAACACAGTGTTCAACACTGTGCCCTATAACGAACAGGTTGACCTGATTTTTCTGCAACTCAGTTGCTGTGATACATACCTACAATATTTCTAATTTTTTTTACATGCGCACGGACGTGCGGGGAGCGGCACTTGCATATATCCCCAGCTTACCAGTCTTAATCTAGTTACCAACGCTGAATTAAAATTACTGTTCTGCTGATTTCTGATCCAAATTTAGCCATGAAATCAAAAAGCTTGCATACGATACTGCTATATTAATCAATTAATGCAACAAAAAAAACAAAGGCAAGATTTCATAACAAAATTTATAATTCAAGGTTAGGAATTTAATATTTTGTAAGAACTATACAATCAATATGATTGAAGGCCAATCTATTAAAACAAACGTTGCAAATTTTGCATGCGGATTTGTTAACGCGGGAGGGGATGGTTATGATAACGTTTTGCGAAACTTACGTATCACTATCTGTGATTGAAAAAAATATTCAAATGAAAATCCGGTTGTTTTTTTTTTCTTTCTTATCTCATTTAGTAGTAGTAGATTTATATTTGGATTTTTTTATTAATTCAAAGCCTATGTAAGTGACTAGAGTGATCTGCTATAATTATATACCTACCCAAAAAAAGGCAAAACGGGAAATACATTTTTAGTTTTTAATGTCTTTTGTCCTTTGTCCTTTTTAAGTAACAATCAAAGACTGTGTGTCTCAATAGGTTGAATAAAAAAGTCTCTTAAATTAACTGTACTGCCGGAAATGGGCTTAGCAACTGAACTCATTCGTTGCGACGTGTAGAGTAGAGAATTTTTTTCAAAATTAACGAAAAAAGGTTTTTTCTGGGAAATATTTTTCTGGGTCTTTTTCCGAATAGATTGCATTATCGAAAGAAAGCTAAACAACACAAAGATATCTATATATTCAGATAGCCAGGCTATCCTTAAAGCTTTAAGGTACTACACTACTGGGACTGCAACAGAAGCCTAACTGGAAAAGGAGACAGTTGTTATGTGTGTGACAGGATTTAGGTGCTCTGGTTTCGAAAGAAACGCTGCAACTCACTCCTGAATCGAGACATGCCATTTAGTTTTCTTCGATTGCGTGGAATCGAATTCCAAAGTCAAATGGCAGCAATGAAAAACTTTCAGATGTTAGGCAGGAGAATTGAGGGAGATTTAAACACAGAGATCTACTGGCTGTAGAACTTAAAAACTAGAACAAAATTTTGCCTACTATCCGAATCCCTTCACTTCTTCACTTAATCTTCATCGGTCTTATATTAGGTTTGGGTTAAGAGTTTTGTATGGGTTTTGAGTTTAGAAATAGCGGCGGCCATATCGACTATTTTCGAGCCATTTTCTGCTGGTCTCGACAGGCCCATAGTCCTGCAGAAAAACAGTTTCCGAAGGAGGCTTATTGATTTTTTTGCCACCACATTCTAAGGTAACAACCTCTAATTCTGAGCTATAATGTTTTCTGTGACCAGCGTTGCCGGATTTTTGTTCGGGTTAAATGGGAATTTGAAACCTTTTCGGACTCTTCCATCGAAAGCGAGACATATAAAAAACATAAGTTGTCAGTAGTTTTCATTACTTATACTTTTAATTGTCTGTAAGTCTGTAACTTTAGAAGAATTCAAATAAGTATACTCATACTATTAATATTTCTCTGAAGACTCATCTTCTTCTTAAGCTTCCTTTTTTTTCTTCAATATTCAGAAAAGAAACTAGTTCAAACATATTCTTGAAACATATTTTTTTTTAAAGCTGGTTAAAGAACTTGCACCATTTCTGTTCAGAACCGGCAATAAAACGTAGGTCCCCTTCACGTGTGCCAAATTATAACGCCCACAATACAGTGGAGGCGCCAAAAAGCTATGCTCTGGCTTTGTATGGGCTGTTACGCAGATTATTTATGTTTTTATTTATATTGTGAATTTTATTACGTATGACAGCTATTTCACAGAAAATTCCTTCACAAAAGGATAACGCTGAACATTGCCATACACATTAGAAGCATATGATATCGATTTTTGTGCCTCTGTGTTTTTCTTAAATTAGCATTATTAGCTACATTGTCCCTATTTTGATTGCTTTTTATAAATTACTAGCTGTACCCGGCGCGTCTTGCTACGCATAAAATAAATCAACTAATAACTCCAAATGTATTTAACACATAACTCTCTCTTGAATTGAAAGGTAAAAGCATTTTACATGATTTTTTTCAGATTTTTAGGCAAAACGGTGTAGAAATTAGAGGGGACATCCTTTTTCCAAATTTGGAGCTTCATATCTTTTCAACGGTGCTCTTCACCGACAAAACCCCAAATCTCATTTTTAAAGACCTTTTGGTGCATATATCACTGGACAGGATCAGGCGAAGCCCCCACTTATTCTCAATGGAAGCCATCCCCCTCATAAAAATGATACCAAAATACTTTCGACAAAATTCTGAACAAAGTTGCCAAAGACATCAATGCTCTATCTCTTACCATTTAGAAGTCTATAAGGGACAAACAAACAAACATTAATTTTTATAGCATAGCTGTACCCGGTGCGCCTTGCTATGCACAAAATAAATCAAATGTTAAAAACGTCACAGGAGGCACCCTTTTTAAAACTTTCGAGCTTCATATCTTTCCAACAGTACGGTAAAATTACTATAGCCATTGAATTTAAAAGAAATCTTTTTTATTTTTAGTTCAGAATAAGCAAATCGATTTATATTATTCCTTTTAATAAATTATCCTGGAGCTAGTCGAATTTATGCGAATGCCCTCTTGATAAGAAAACAGTTCAAAGTTTTCCTCTTCCACATTTATCTCTGTCGTTGAAAACGATATGTTGATGATTTATTTTATTACATATGCAAATATATTTTTACACAAAAGTTTAAAAAAAAATTGTTTTCTTGGAAATTTATTTGTTTGAATTCTAATAAAAATTTAAAATTGCATTTCTTTGAGGCGGCAATATGGCAATGAAGGAAAGTGAGAAGGAATTTTCTTTGTTTTTATAGACACCGCAAAGTCAGCGAAATGCTTCTGTTGCGTGTGTTACATTGGCATGCCTGGATGGTATGAGAGCCTAGATTCGTTCTGTTGGGAATGTATAATGGTTTTGCTTAGTTAGTTTTTGCCTTAAGAGGAGCTTAGACGTATTTATATACATAAAAGCATTAGGCTTTTATCTTGGTAACTAGTGAGAGCCACTTGTGATTAAGAAATAAAATTTTACCGGATGATACTTACTCAAAGAAAGTTCAGAAAAAAGTTAAAAAAAAGCTACATACTAGCGAAAAAGTTAGTCCATGTAAAAGGATTTTCTTTTTTTTAGTTTCGTTCGAAAGGAGAAGAGACATTTTACGGAATCTATTTTGATTTGTTAACTTCTTTATACATACACATACATTAGTTATACATTAGTATATTATGTTCTTAGTACCAATCTGTTTGCAGCCGAATGAACCCCTCGGTGTGTGAATGAAACTCACACACAGACCGGCTTGTGTGATTGGTCCAATTAGACAGGTAAATACACTAAGCACATGCTATACGCTATGGAAGTAGTGGTCCATGGTCCGATTACCAGTTGGAGCGAAATTCGTATGAAAAGTAGCAAGGAGCGCGTGATGGTAGGGGGAGGTGGGGTACATTGACACGGTGTACTTTATTTTAAAGCAGTGGACTAAACTAAACTAAACTAATCTATATGATCGCAAGCATATGTTTGTCTGACACCCTTGTTCAGCTACTACTTTGCGCGAAACAACCATATAAATCTTTTGCAAACCTGCAAGTAATTTTTTTCAGTATCTTCCGAGTATGCTTCTGTATTCGCATATTTCTGTAAAAAAATTCATATAAAGTTATATGGTAAGTACATGCTATTCTTAATAGGATTTTCTCTTAAAAAGCTTTCATTGAACATTGTCATAGTCACAATTGATGTTTATTGTTTGCGCAGTAAATCGGGGCACATTGATACACACGAACTCGGAGCAGTTTGATACGTATCACAAATCCCACAAACCGTCATATATTGGTAAAAAGTAAAAAAAAAAACTAGAAGAAGAAAAAACTATAAGAACTAAAATCGTTAAAGTTCCAGTGGATTTTGCAATATATGTGCTGCAAGTGCTGCAAATTATTAGTTAGAAAAGCTGCAATTAAATATAATTTGAAGATTTTTTTGAAATGATGCTTCAGATGGATCTTTGGGTGCATAAGTCCTAAAAAGTACGCAGAAATTGCTAGGAATAATGGCAAATTCAATCAACAATTTGTAACGCTCTGCCCAACGAAAGCGCCCGATCGCAGTTGCATTCTAGGCCGTCCCTGTTATCCCTAAACACACACACATTTGCATTTAAATAAAGGTGAAATAATAAAACCCGCTGTTTCATTAAGTGGGATTTCTCCATAATTACTGGGTATTTGGCTATGTATCCAACTTCCCCCAACCTGTATCAATGTGCCCCATGGCAGTTTGATACAAAATTCATTGTTTACAAATAAATTCACTTTATACAAGATAGCTAGAAAGCCACAGAATTAAAAAAACATACATTGCACTGTAGATGGTGGCGCTTTTTGAGTCCAAATAAAAAACGTATCAATATGCCCCAACTCCCCCGATGTGTTTTATGTTTACAAAGTCTAAAAACCTGGGAGAAGAGAGATTGCTCTAACTATAGAGGCATAGCTCTTTTAAGTCTTCCCGGTAAAGTCTACGCTAAAGTGTTGGAGTCGCTTTCTAGAGCTATAGTTGAATCCAAGATGGAGGACGAGAAGTGTGGCTTTCGTCCGGGCAGAAGTACTACCGACCAGCTTTTCACTTTAAGAATCGTACTTGAGATGGCTTGGGAGTACATCGTTTGGTTACGTGGCACGAATGTCCCCATCGCAACTTCCGAGGCGCTCCTTGAATGCTATCCCGTCAGGAAGGCGACCGCAGGATGAGATGGTTGGTCAAAGTCCAAAATCTCGTCTGGCTATGCTTGGGCATACTTCTTGATGAGTAAGAGAAGGCTTTAAGCTATATTCCTTGGACAATTTAATACAACAAACGACTCCAACACACGGTAGAATGCGATTTATGAATATTTGTCGAGAAGTTTCAAGTTTCTAAGGCGGGTGCTGTCTAAGTTTTAAGGTAGGGCCACAGTAACCATTCTTATGGTTTTGTAAAAAGTCGAAAAGGTAATCTCCCCTGTTAGGTTAGGTTGGTGGGCCGGCGGATATACCGCCTCACTTAGGTCCTTGTGGACCCCTTGTGTTACCCATTGGGGGTGGTAAGGTGACCCCTTCCTCACTCGCGGTGTCCTATCCCAGTGCATCCTCGGTCCATTTGGTCCGGTTCAAGAATCTCCCCTGTACTTTCCACAGGTTTGTTGAACAATCTGAAAAAATTGCAGAAAGTCGGTTTTCATGTGTACGAATGCGAATTGCGATATGCGAATTCCGAAAATGCAAAAACTTAGTTTAATAGATCTTTTTTAATCCATAAAACTCTAGTTGAAATTGACGCGAGTCTTATATGGTGTTTCCACATTCATTTTTCTTTTTCATTTCATTTATTTATTATTTCAAATCTTTTACATTAGGCTACAAGGCCTACAACAATTAGTTATTTAATAAAGTCTTAAAGAACATTAATTGGAAATTAAATTAAACTGAAGAGAATACATTTGAAAACAGGCTAGCTAATAGTGAATTAAAATTTTAAATTTAATCAAAGGAGAAAGAAAGAAAAAAAATAAATACATATTATACATATATACACAGACACCATTATTATTCACTTAATACCAAGTGTCCATATAGCACCTTTTCAAACTGCGCGGTGCCGCGAAGTCTTCTAATAATAAATTATAGTTTAAAAAACAAAAAAAAATACACCTTAATCACCCACTAAAAATCGACAAATTATCTTATCACTTCTTTTATTTCCAATGACTAAATTAAAAAACGTGGAACAATGTCGCATATTGGGAATTGAAAGAAGAAACAACAAAAATGTGTTCTAAGCTTTTCAATCTAGTCATTGGACATAAAAGAAGTGATAAGATAATTTTCCGATTTTCATACTAGATCGCGATATTTTTCGTTCGAAGGGTGGTCTGTTCTACAGCACTATTCAGGGCAATTGTTTACTCTCATAATTTCGTTATTTCAAATTACTGACTCTTTGGTAATTATTTGGTAATTATGGTAATTCACAGAGCTTCTGTAGAGACTCAGATAAGACTCTTAGAGAAATTAGAAACTGTAAAAAATCATGGGTGTCATGTTTGCAGCACTGTCATGTTTGCTAAAGATTTTCAGTAAACGTTACCAATGATAGTTAGGGGAACTAGAGCAGACATTGTGAAGTCTTACTTATCCTTTTAGTGGGCCCATAGTTAACAGAAACACGATTGGGCATGCGGTCTTCGATTGTAGATCATTTTATTTTGCAAAAAAAACATATTTGATAATGCGTTTTTAGTATTCAAGTTAGGGTTACGCTATAGAGGCACATATTACTTTTCATATTGTATTAAATGTTTATAACAAAATAGTTTTTTATAAAAGTGTGTAACTAAAACAAAAAACACTGTGTATATTACACGACATTTAAAAAAAACGCTGGTCTAAGATCGTAGACCATACGCCTACTGGAGTGTTAATCCCAATTATTCCCCATCTCATCATCATCATCCATCTGCTAATATGAGAGCGCATTTGGGTGGAAGCAGTACACGGAGCAGTTTTTAAAAGGAGACTGGAATGTACAAAATTGAAATTGATCGCGATTTAGGTGAAAAAGTAACCAGCATTGAGGACTTAATACCCAGATGCAGTCAAAGTAGAGAAAAAAGAACTTTATTGGCAGTTGCAACAGTAATGTTGATGAAATTAACCATCTAATTTTAACTAGACTTCCAGTGCTCCTTTATTATTCGTATATAAGAAACATGTTCTATAAGAACAACAATAAATATAATAAAAAACAAAAAGTCGTTTATGATTTATTTATGTCATCAGTCGACAATAAAAAGGGGAACATTTTCTTGCTGAATGCTCCTAGAAGCACCGGGAAGACTTTTCAATAGATCTACTGCATGTAAAGATTAAAAATGGTAGCGAGACTGCTCTTGCTGTGGCATCGTTTGGTATTGCACCCACACTTTTAGATGAGGAAAGAGCTGCTAACTCTAAGCTTCTATCAAAATTCTGTCGTGCTGATATTTCAAGTGGTAGCAATGTCTCCAAGTAGTGGTATACTGGCAGATTGACGTGGGATTTTAGCCCAATAGTTTGGGACGAGGCTTCAATGCCCGACAAAACGTCTAGCAAGAGGCACATACAAAATTTTAACTTCAAACAAATATAAGTGTTGCATATGGACGTGACAACACACCATTTTTCAAATAATATACTTAAAATAAGAGCAGATTAATTACAAGTAAGAAACGGGAAAGTAAATCTCAAAAATACAGTCTGTCAAGAAATAGTTTTGACAAAAAAAAATGGTTTTCCACGCATTTTTTTTGCCGAGAAAGACCTTCTTTGGTGTTTGACCTGTTTTTTTTTTATGAATCTTGATTAATTAATATACAGCCGCACCATATAATGAATTTTTTCATATTATGTATTTTCTCATTTCAAAATGCTTTAATCTTCCTTCGAGACTCCTTGTCGGTTTGAAAAAAAAAAAAATTATGAAGAATTGGCCCGTGAAGAAGAATTGGTGGATGTGGTGCTACCTTCAATGGATCGTATTTCTTCATACCTTGATGTACTTCGAACCTTTGTGGAGATGAAGAGCAACGTACCGAATGATGTATTTAAGTCGCTTAATATATTAGAAAGCTTTTTTGAGAAAAAAAAATGAAAGGGTGTAATCTAAACCAAAATACCTAATTTTTTTTAAATAAAAGTTGAAAGCATATACAAATTACAAAATTTCTGTATGAGATTTTTATATAATGAAGTTTTTTTCTGGTCCCGTTCGAATTCATTATAGGGAAGTTCGACTGTATTTACTAACGCACAGTAAGAAAAAATTGTGCATTTAAGAGAAACTAAATCCCTAATTAAGGGATGAAACTTGGACCGGAGATGTGTCTTGGTAACCCAGACATAAATCATCAGTTTTTCTTTCTAAATTAGTTGTAGATTAAAGAAAAATGTAGTACTTATACTAACGGTCGAAAAAACGTTTATTAAGTTTGATGGTGATCGATATGGATATCAATGGAAAGGGTCCGGGGCGCCTGTCTGTCCGTTCGTCATTAAGCGTTAACCTTACCAACTGATAAACGACTGGTGAATTAAGAAGCAAAATTTCAGCAAAATATGTATTTCGATTGCGCAGCAAAGATTCTGAGAAAATAAAAACAAAATAATATACTATTTTTTTTTTTAACTAACTTAGCGATAAATCCTTCGATAGATCTTTTAAAATAAAATAGAGATTTCATTTTCAACTTTTTCATCAAAAGACCCGTTTTTCTTCATAGTTGCTCCGAAGTTGGGTATAAGACGATTACGCAACGAATTAGTGTTCTACTAAAGAAGGGGTCAACTGACAGCCATGTATTCGCAAACAAATTTCTCTACAAAATGTGATTTCGATGTTGTTTAATACATTTTTTTTCAATGTTTTTGCTGCCGCGTTTTACCTTAAATTTCAATTACAAACTAACGATGCAGTTTGCTTCTTAAAGGTTAAATTGCAATTTAAAAACCGTTGTTTATTTTTATTTGAAACGATAAGACGAATTTTAGTGAAGTCATCTGACATTGTTAATTTCTTTAACTTATATAAAGTCCTTATTACTAATTTAAAGAAACAACGAAACTCTCGGCGTGTGAGTACAACTTTTATTTCTTTACTGTAATTGACTTTAAAATTATTGCTCCGCGCTAAATCTAAACCCATCAAAAATATTTATTATCTATTAGCGAAGTTTTTAATTCTCAGCGCAATTGTTCTTAAACAAGTAATTGAAAATTTATGACTCAATGGAAATGGACTATCTGTATTTGCATCCAATACCTCTATTGTTTGCGTCTTATTTTATAGCTAAAACCAAAACATTAATATCGCTATTACCACTTAAACCACACAATAAAATATTGAACAAGCAAATTAATACTTTTCGAAGGGTGTGATTATTATTTTTTTTTTCCATAAAAGCTATGTTTGAGATAAAGAAAACATTACAAGGCTAAACAGTTTCATGTTTGAAACTTGGTAGCACTTTGTAATAACGTGTTTTGAGCACATCAGCTGACTATACATATATTTTTTAACTATTCGCGCATAGGAATTTGCTTTGGAATTTATAAAATCAGTCTCAGGACCAGGTCAACAGCAGTAACAATTTACGGCTGATATCACTTTTCAGTTAAAAGGAATTGTTTTGGGTTTTCAAACTTTGAAGTTAGGTATCAAATTTATTTTGATTCTGGCTTAAAGTATATGATTTTGTGTAGAAAAGGAGAAAAAAAATAAAACAAATCTTGTGCTGTTACAGACTTTTTGTGCCTTTTTACGAATAATACAAAGCTTATTTACAACGAAGGTGATTGGATATCATAAACGCAATTTTTCACCTTCAATGTCATGCGCATAACAAATAAAAACTTGAATTACATATGACAGCTAATCAGACTATAAAAAATTCGATTGACTCTAAATCATCACTTATGTAATACTACTAGTATTATTTATTAACACCATCAAAACAATACAAAAAATTCTTCGGATTTTTCGAATTTTTAGATTTTATCCGTTTTTGTTTTTTTTTTTTTATTACTCACCCGCTTTACGTCAGCTTTTTAATGTTGTCGGAGAACACTATTCTGCGAACCAAAGAGAAAAATTGTAATCAAACTCACTGCCAAGCCAACGAAAATCAGGTTTTACATTTTTTCGGTATAACGATCGTTTTTTTTTTCTACCTTTCGTTATTATTTTTTCCTTCTTTGCTTTTTTTCTTTCGAAGTTTTTGAACACAAATTCCACGTGTATATTTAAACATGTATCCACGACTTTTATACAATTAAAATAATTTAACGCGATTTATTATAAACGCGATTTTGTGTTGCAGATTCAGGCAGACGGTCCACACCCAAATGGATTTGCTACAGCACTGAGTAAACTTCGTGACAGGTGTGTATTTCGCCGTTTTGTTTGGGAAGAGCAGGCCACAAATAACTTCTTCAGTGTGAATCCTCTGTTTAACCCCATCATGATCATCGTTAGAGGAAATATAATAGAACAATACAAATGTGAGACCTCAGAACGTAGCCGAAGCATAGGAAGAAGATAGCAGTACAGTTGTGGAGTTTCTCTTTGCGGTCGTGGCAGTATCTGACTGCGATATCACTGCCGTATAGTGTACAACGTTGATGTTTGGTTAAAATGTAGCTTAAAGAATGTTCAAATGTTTGTAATTTTGTTTAACTTAGGGCAAGTTTTCAAAAACGTTTCTGCAATTTGATCATCTAAATGAAAAGTAATTTTAGATTTATTTTTGTTATATTCACTTAGGTTCGACTCAATAATGGTCGATTTTTGTAGTTTTCAATTGTGAAACTACCTTCTTAGGGTCGGAGTCAAAGAATAGTGAACAGTGTACGCGCAGGTTTTGAACATTCAAAGACTCATAAAATAGATTCTGTTGCTCTGATTATTTTAGTTTTGAAAAGATTCATTTATTTTCTAAAAGTTGTTAAAAAAAATCGGCTAAAGCTTCCATTATGCGCACTAAGCTAATTTATTTTTTTTTTATTTTTTAGTTAAATTGACTTATGCTAAGATGTAAAAGAATTTTCGCAAGGAAAATTGTTTTCTATTTCTTTTTTTTTACCCTTGAAATTTGTAACTTTCACAGAAAAGCGCATGTATTCCTACCTACCTACAACCTGGACAAATGGACGCATTTACGCTTGTGCTAAGTGATTATTGTTCTCAAAATATTGTTCTGCTGAATACTCCAGAGCAAATATAATATAACTGTAGCCCCAGGCGCCTGCCTGACAGTTGCTGACATACCACTAGCGAAGCGACGGAGTCGCGTGAGCGTTTAAACTCTGCCCAAAAAAGGGTTAAAATCCTGTTAGCGAGCTAAGCAAACCACCAACCCCATACTTTAAATACACCAGAACTTTCCTACTTAAAGTTTTTTGTAGACACCTATCCACTATCCAACTTCGTTAGAAGCACAAAGGGATTATGACTTAAACTTGTAGCACTATTCTCGCATCGATTGCTAGTTCATTCAAAAAAACTAAAGCACAATAACCCGGACAGTCCCAAACAAATGAATTCCAGTCAAGAGTCGTTAAAAGACAATTTTACAATGACAATTATTCTAAATTGTTTTTTGGATAGTTGAATAGCCTTTGAAGAGCAGCTTCAAACAATATTTATGTAGATTTTGGAAAAAAAAAGGTTTAAAACCCCTGTATATAAATCACATAAGCGCGGTTTGATAAGAAAAAAAATACAATCAAAAAAAAATGTAAAATGTTTGCTTAGTGCATAGCGCATAATGGAAACCCGCCCCAAAAAATTACACACAGTCACAAAAGTAAGTACAGTACTTAACGTATATAAGAAAAACTCATAAGAAAAAATGTTTTATAATTTGCGTACACTACCTCCTCCAAATTGGCGCCGTTGGCTCGATCGGTTAGCATGTCGGACTGTTGAGCGAGAGTACTCGGGTTCGAATCCAGCCCGGGAAAAAAAAAACACCACAAACATTTTTCACGGCCCCACCTCCAGCGACGACAACCCTCCTGGAGTATTTCTGCCATGAAAAGCTTTCGCAATTCGCCGTTCGGAACCGGCATTAAACAGTAGGTCCCCTCCGCATGTGTCAAAATTATAACGTGCACAACACAGTGGAGGTGCGAAAAAAAAAGCTAGGCTCTGGCTCTCAACGGGCTGTTACGCCGCCCAATACAATACCTCCTCCAACTTAATATAAAGTTTTGCCGTTAATAGCTCAAACGAAATGACAGTTGCTTTTGTTTTTTTATTCGATTGTGCAAAATTTTTGTATTGCTTATTAAAAAAAATTTGTTCTTATATACGTTTAAAGAATTTTTTTTTCTTATATCCGTTTATCTCGTAAGAGGAAAAAATGGTTAAACGGAAAAGATTCTTTGGGTTTTTAATTTTTTTTTTGCCGTTAAATACTCTATGCAGTCACATATATGGTTTTGGGGGTGTATGGAAACATCTGGCGTTGGTGACTTGCTGTTTATTGAGGCTCCAATGAATAGGGTCAATTTTCTGAAAAATCTCAAAAACAATCTCCACGAGCGCGCGCAGATATTAGGCTTGGAGGTTTCGTTTATATTCTATTTTATTGTATTCTAACACATGATAATGATCCAAAACATACTTCCTTGGTTGTTATGGAATGGTTTGCAATGTGAGAAAGCAGCTTCAAATACTAACTCAATCAGAGGATTTAAATGTTATAGGTAAAGCATTTGTAAAGTTATCTTGATCCTCAAATACGGAATCATGATACTAGTCCCAGATCTGAACTTAACACTTTCGTACGAGAAGAATGGGGCAAAATAAATCTGTAAGTATACAATTTACAACTTGAAAAAAACCGGTCAACTGTGAGTCTTACTCACACGCCGACCTATCACTGTGCAAAATTTCATCAAAATCGGTGATCAAGTTCGTGCACTCTGCTTGTTAGTACCAGTTAAGCTTATCAATCGATCATATGCTTAACCCTTGCTGCCCATTAATGCCCAATGCTGCCTATATGGCGAAAATATTCGAGCCTGAGTCGAGGGATTTTCGACTTAGAGGGCGTTCGACTTAGCCGTACTATCTGTACCCGACGACTATGCTACGCATAAAATAAATCAAATTTGGAAAAATTCACAGGGGGCACCCTTTTCCCAACTTAGAAGTTTCGTATCTTTTCAACGCTACTTTACACCGACAAAACCCGAAAAAAAGCTCAATCTCTCATTTTTAAATACCTTTTGGTTGATATATCACTCGACAGGATCCGGCGAACTTTGAAAGTCAGCCCCCACTTCACCTCAATGGGAGTGAGTAAAACTCACTCTTGACCGATTTTTTTTTTCATCGTCCAATTTTGACCCCGATTACCTCCTGTATTTTTTCTTTTTCGCAACTTTTTCGTTTTCGTGGATAATTTAAATTAATCAAATTAACCGGTCGGATTAATCAAAATTGGATTTTTTGGATATCGTCGTGGGAGTGCGTTGGATGGTATATTCTTTTTTTGAGTTACAATTATACTGAGAAAAAATTGTGATTGCTTGGTGCATCTTCGATTTAGATTCTTTTTTTTGGAGGATTTATTATTATAAATAATTAATTTCGCTTATCATAGATTGTTACATGTACATATGAATCTGTAATTTAAATTTTGATGAGGTGAGTGCCAAATTAAATTAACTAAACTTCACGGAACACTTGGTTCGCTGACCAAAGTAGCCTTTTTCAAGGAAGCATTGGTAGAAACCATAACCCTAGAAGCATTGGAGGTTCGTCTTAAAAAACCGAATGAACTTTGCACTGATTTCGAGGCATCCCAAGATGAAATCCACAAGTTTGCTGATCATGATACGTAGATCCAGATCTAGAACTCGAAGAGTTTGAGTCCAAGTACCTCGTGGTTGACCCTTTCATGCCCAGTGTTGTTCCTCCACAACATGAACTCATATCATCAGAACTCGGAAAATTTCGACGCAATTAAAACAAAATGTGTGTTAATTTTGTGCTTAATCTAAATTTTATCTATTTTAAGCATAAATGTAAACATATAACTACAAAACAAAAACTGACCTGAACAGTCCTTAAGCACAATTGTATTACGTATTACTATAAAACAAAACCTAGCGACAACAACGAGCGACAAGGGGCGCTCGGAGTGAACAAAACCTTCACATAACACACTAATAACAACAATTAACACACTAGTCTTAATTTGTTTATGTCATTCCCTTTTCTTTATAAGACCTTTGTTGTCGAAAGACAAAATGTTAAATAAATTTGGAAAAAAAAAAAGTTGCATCAGACGCTTATTAGTGCAATAAGAACATTACATTCGGGTACCTTTACTTTGATTTTGCTCAAGTAACATGTATTTCTCATCGACACGTGTTCATGTTGTTTGTGTAAGTTAACGCAACACAATATCACTCCACCCAGGTAAATTGCTGATGAAGCACCTTTTCCACGGTCTGCGTTCAACCCGCCATCGATCGGATCAAATAGCACGGATGACAAAAATGTAGTTCCAGCAATAAGTTAGTATTTAAGGTAGAAGTAAGAAACCTTTGTAAGTTCAATTGTGAAGTAGGCAGAGTCACTGCCAGTTCGAATAGAAAATAATTTTTTATGAAAAGTAATATAAGTTAGTTTTAATTTGAACAACACTAGGCAGTTCTCATAGAAATATTGCTAGGCAAAATGTACTTCCGTCGGTCTACAGGTCTTACAAATGCTTACAAGAGAGAGAACTTCGTAACGTCAAGCTCAAATTACTTCGTTGACTTCAAAATATCTCGTTTAGATCATCGTTGAAGGAAATTTTCTGAATCTGTTCAAATGTTCAGATTCAGAAAATTTCCTATCAGTTGCAAAATTATATTTCTAGATAAAGAGAAGATACACCGCTTGGGCGGACAAATTGTGGAATCGAACGTCAACTAAACTTACAACACCAAGCACCCAATCATAATTTCCAAAGAGCACTGTATCAAAAAACTTGTATTGATCGACGCACATCGAATGTTCCTATATCCCCCAGTATCAGCTTTATTCACACTCATTCGCCAAGAATACTGGATTCTAGGATGTCGACACCTGCTGCGAAAATCTCTCATGCATGCATAACGCTGTCTAAGCAGAAAAAACCAACCATGGCATGGCTTACCAATGCCATCCATTTGGAAGTGATGAGTGACCTGACGACGGATGCGTTTTTGGCAGCACTTTCACGTTTTACTGCCCAACGAGGGAAATCAGCTTACTTGTACACTAACAACACATAAACTTTACAGCAGCTGCACGAGCTTTATCCCAGTTACATGCTCTGGTCCTGGTTCTTGGTCTGGAACAACATAACTCCGTGGTGGAGGAGACACTTGGTTGAGAAGGTATCACGTAGCACTTCATACCACCTTCAGGACCACATTTCCGCATATTGTTGGAGGCGGGTGTCAAATCAGTCAAACATCATCTCCGCTGAATTATCGGCGATGATGTACCCACATTCGAAGAGCTGTGTACTTTCCTCGGTCATATGGAAGCTATTTTGAACTCCAGGCACTTATGTTCTGTTTCCGATAGTGATACTGATACTGATGGTCTAACTGGTTTTGACCAACCTCATTCTGCAATTCCAGAACCATCTTTGGACATCGCCAGCAATCGCCCTTCAATCCAAGGTTCTTAAGTCTGGAAGAGTTGGTACATGGAATACAATCTTCTTTCTTCTTTTTTTTTCTCTATATATAAAAATTAATGTTTGTTTGTTTGTTTGTCCTTTACAGACTTCTAAATGGTAAGAGATAGAGCATTGATGTGTTTGGCAACTTTTTTCAGAATTCTGTCAAAAGTGTTTTGATACCAATTTCTTTTGGAGGGGGACGACTCCCATTAAGGTGAAGTCGGGGCTGACTTTCAAAGTTCGCCTGACCCTGTCGAGTGATATATCAACCAAAAGGTCTTTGAAAATGAGATTGAGCTTTCTTTCGGGTTTTGTCGGTGAAAAGTACTGTTGGAAAGATATGAAGCCCCAAATTTGTAAAAAGGGTGCCCCCTCTAATTTCCACACCGTTTTGCCTAAAAATCTGGAAAAATCATGTAAAATCCGTCATAATGAATACTTTCAATGCAAGAGAGAGTTACATGTTAAATACACTTGGAATTATTAGTGATTAGAAGAAGAAGTACATTGGAAGTTCGAGTGCGAGCAAGCGAGTTAGTGCGATAGTCCTTTTAGATGAAATTAATGCACCATCAATTACTCTAAAACCAATTGGACATCAATGATACTGAAGTTATAAATATTCAGATTTTTTAAATATTACTTGACGCTGATAGTCGAATTGTATACTACTTATATACTCTCAAATTCGAATCTTAGTAACATCTGTAGATATTGTATAGTTGTTATATTTTTTTCAATTGATTTTAATACATTTTCTCTATATATAATATAATTTGGCGATAAAACTCGTCCACAGTCTTCTTGCATGTTGAATAATATTAGGAGTACAACTTGAAACGCGTATTTTTTGTTAAAAAAACTATTTATTTGAATATGAAAACAAAACTTGTGTAAATTAACTTTTTCGACGCTCTTTAACATACAATAGTTGTCACTGTCAAAAAAATAGCGCGTGTGAATATATATGAAGTTAGTAACAATGCGCGTCTTTTAAGTTGTACACCTAATAATAAAATTTAGTTTTAAAAAGAGTGGGATTTCAGATTGTTATTAAGATAGAGAAAAAGACACCTCAAGCAAAATGAAAGAAGCAGTTGCAAACCTCAGAATCTGACAAACAAAGTGAGCAAAGACTCGAAGCTCAACGCTTAAGCACAGTTGAAACCTGTTCCTCTGAAACAGCCGAGCAAAGACTCGAAGCTCAACGATTAAGCACAGTTAAAACCCGTTCCTCTGAAACAAGCGTGCAACGTGAGCAAGGACTCGAAGCTCAACGATTAGGCACAGTTGAAACCCGTTCCTCTGAAACAAGCGAGCAATGTGAGCAAAGACTCGAAGCTCAACAATTACGCACAGTTGAAACCCGTTCCTCTGAAACAAGCGAGCAACGTGAGCAAAGACTCGAAGGTCAACGATTAAGCACAGTTGAAACCCGTTCCTCTGAAACAAGCGAGCAACGTGAGCAAAGACTCCAAGCTCAACGATAAAGCACAGCTGTGTAGAAGGACACTGAATAATTTACGGATGCCATTATTAGAGCTGGAGCTATGGCGCACACATTATGATCACAATTATAATTCCAGTCTTCATCCGAGTGTTGTTTTTGGGAAAATGAACAAACTATGTGTGCATTGTAAAGCACTCAAATTTAAGAGTGAAACACCTGGAATGTGCTGCGCGGCTGGGAAAGTTAAACTGCCAGAACTAAATCCACCCCCTAATCCATTGTTCACATAGTAACTGGTACCACAAGTCAATCGAAACATTTCTTAGTAAACATTTGGAAGTACAATACGTGTTTCCAAATGACATCGTTCGGCGCTACAAATATTATACATGAGAATCACATGCCAACCCTCAAAGTGCAAGGTCAAATTTATCATCATACTGGGTCATTATTACCACTTCCAGACGCAGATCACAAATTTCTGCATATTTATTTCATGGAAAACACAGATGAACAAATCGATCAACGTTGTAGATTCAATAGGGGTACTAGAAGAGAAATTGTCGCTGAGCTGCCAACTTTTTTTGGCCAGCACAACGAGTTGATTAAACTGTTCAGAATTGCCCTTGAACGAATGCCAGGTGACGATTACAAAGTTGTAATACGAGCGGATAAGGCACCCGTAGGTCAACACGCAAGACAATATAATGCTCCAACGATTGATGAAACAGCAATTGTTATAGTTGGCCAAGAATATAAGTCGCGCGATATTATTCTCCATCGGAGAAATGGAGAGATCCAACGAGTCCCAGAAACATCGCTCATACGATGGTTTGCAATATCCAGTTCTATTTTGACAAGGAGAAGATGGATACCATTTCGGGATCAAAATGAGAAATCCGGTAACCGATGCAGAAACGAATAAGAAAGTTAGTGCTATAAACTATTATTCTTATCGGATTATGATACGTGAAACCGCAGATAGTCACATCTTGAAATGTCGTCAATTGTTTCACCAATATATTGTTGATATGTATGCGAAAACCAAAAGGAACGACTTTTTTACATTCGTTTGAATCAAACTAAGCTGTGCTCAGAAGAGTACATTCATTTACGCGATGCAGTCGTTATTAATGGCAACATCAACCCCAATCAATTGGGCAAAATTGTCATACTTCCATCAACATTCACGGGAAGCATATGCACGAATACGCGCAGGACGCAATGACACATGTTCGGTCATAGGGCCGCCCTGACTTATTTATAACATTCGCATGCAATCCTGTATGGTTGCCTGGGCAGTCATCTTCAGATCGTCATGACATCACGGCCCGGGTCTTCAAACAGAAATTGAGATCTTTAATGGATTTCATTACTAAGCATCATGTTTTTAGGAAAACACGCTGTTGGATGTACTCAATCGAATGGCAAAAACGTGGATTATCACTTGCACATATTATATTTTGACGTGGATTATCACATACACATATTTTGAATTGGTTTTTCAACAAAATCGCGCCAAATCAAATTGATCAAGTCATTTTAGCAGAAATACCAAATTTGGACATCGATCCAGGCTTATTGGAGATATCCGAGAGACTTAGTCGCTGAAACTATCACTGGAAACGACGGATATCCACTCTACCGTCGACGATCGACTGAATATGGTGGAAAATCCGTCATTTTAAAAGTGAGTAACAATGCACAGTTGAAGTTGATAATCGTTGGACTGTGCCGTATTCGCAGCTACTCTCAAAGGCATTTAAGGCCTGAATATTGTAATTCTGTCAAATCGATCAAGTACATTTGCAAATACGTCAATAAAGGAAACGATGTGGCGGTGGCAGTTGGAAACGTCACTGGTCCTATCGCTGAGATCAATCAGTATCAATTAGGACGCTATATTAGTACCAATGTGGGCGCCGTGGCTTAATCGTTAGTGCGTCGGACTGTTAAGCGAGAGTACCCGGGTTCGAATACAGCTCGTGGAAAAAACACCACAAACAAATTTTCACGGTCCCCAGCGAACGATTGACAATCCTCCTGGAGTACTTCTGTCACGGAAAGCTTTCGCAATTCGCCGTTCGGAACCGGCAATAAACTGTAGGTCCCCTCCACATGTGCCAAAATTATAACGCGCACAACACAGTGGAGGCGCGAAAAGCTAGGCTCTGGCCCTTAGTGGGCTGTTACGCCACTAATAATAATAATAATAATAATAATAATAATAATAATAGTAATAATAATAATAATAATAATAATAATAATAATAATAATAATAATAATAATAATAATAATAATAATAATAATAATAATAATAATAATAATAATAATAATAATAATAATAATAATAATAATAATAATAATTATAATAATAATAATAATAATAGTAATAATAATAATAATAATAATAATAATAATAATAATAATAATAATAATAATAATAATAATAATAATAATAATAATAATAATAACAATAATAATAATAAAAATAATAATATTAGTAGCAATGAAGCAGTATGGCGTATTCTATCATTTCCAATCCATGAAAGACATCCAAAAGTTGTTCATTTAGCAGTACACCTTGAAAATGGACAGCGCGACTATTTCAGAATAGAAAGTTTACAGGCAAGGGTACTGTCACCGCCACCAACAACTTTAACTGCATTTTTTGCATTATGCACGGAAGAGACGTTTGCGACGTTGCTTTACTCTGAAGTACCGACATATTTTACATGAGACGCGTCAGCAAAAAAGTTCCAACGTCGCAAACAAGGTCAAGCAGTTCAAGGACATTCCAATTTGTATTATACTGATGCATCTGTACACTGTGCACCCAAAAAATGCAAAATGTTTTTACTTGCGATTACTACTAATCAATGTACGTGCACCCACATCATTTCAAGAATTAAGAGCAGTGAATGACCAAGTGTGCGCCACTTATCGTGAAGCTTGCCAAGAATTAAATCTTCTTGAAAATGATGCATATTGGGACATTTCATTCGCTGATGCATCGAATACTGCTCAATCAAAGTTATGACGTTTATAATTTGCACTCATATTGACAACATGCTTTCCATCCAATCCTAAAAATCTGTGGGAAAAACATAGGGACTATATGAACGAAGATATCCTGCACCGCTTGCGTACCACTGACTAAAATCCGGACATTCAATTTACACCAGACATTTATAATGAAGCATTGGTTTTGATTGAGGATATACATACAGTGGTAAACAAAAGTTTACGTACGATAGAGAAATTAGGCGAAAAAGGGCTTTTATTCCCAAACCACTCTTTTTGGCGTTATAAGCGGTTCTTGATCTAGCATTTGCTTGGTGGCTCGTTTTTCTCTTACAGAGAGTTTGGATAATTGGCCTGTTTGGCCTTTATTTTGAACTTCCAGCAAACCTGAAGCGGCCTTTTTTTAGTTGGGTTGTTGACTGGCTTTTTGAGGTGTATTTATATGATACCACTCCCTAGGACATTCGTCCCCCCTAGTAGAAGTTAGTAGCCATTAGTCTCTCATTCCAACTAAGTTCCGTTTTTTTCCATATTTATGGTCTTTTGTTACCCTATTTATGGACTTTTCTACATTTCGCCACTTGCTAACAACGGGTATACAAAGGCAGTGTATTTACTTGCTTCCTTAATTAGTAACAGTTTTTTAAATGGTCCTAATTGTGAAAATTTACTCGCCGTACGCTAACTTTTGTGGATTGATTTTGCCAATATTGGTTGTTGTTTCAGTTATAGCTTTTGAATGGATAAGAGTATTGAATTAATTTTGGTAAATTCTGAAGCTTTGGACAAAGCTCTTTTCAAATATGCCTTTCATACATATTGTCACATATGGTTTGGAAATAAACGCCCTTTTTCGCCAAATTTCTTAACCTTATGTTCGTTCAAACGAATCTTCCGAAGTTAATACCAGAACAACGCATAGTGTACGATACGATTATGAATGCAATTACAAGACAAGATGGAGGATTATATATCATATATGCACCCGGAGGCACAGATAAAACATTTCTGATTTCTCTTATATTGGCAACCATACAATCTCGAAAGAACGTTGCATTGGCTATAGCTTCATCTGGAATTGCGGCAACACTTTTGGATTGTGGTTTAACAGCGCATTCTAAACTAAAATTGCCGTTAAATGCACAAGCTATTAAAGTATCAATATGCAATATCACCAAAATTTCGGGAATGGTAAAAGTACTCCAAAAATGTCAAATCGTCATATGGGATGAACAATGGCACACAAAAAATCATTGGAAGTGCTAGACCTTACACTATAGGACTTAAAAGGAAACGAACGACTTTTTGGAGGTGCATTAATTTTGTTGTCTGGGGACTTTCGACAAACTTTACCAGTCATTCCGCGTTCAACGCCAGCTGACGAGCTTAATGCATGTTCAAAATCATTCGTTTTATGGCGATATGTGCAGAAACTAAGCTTAAAAACCAATATGCGTATAAAACTGCAATGTGATGGATCCGCTAAACGTTTTGCAAAACAATTACTGGATATTGAAAATGGTAAAATGGCCATTGATAAAGTAACACAATGTACCTCATTGCCACCAGACTTCTGTATATTCTCATCAAATACAGACGAGCTAATACACAAAGTTTTCCCCGATATCACAAGAAATTATAAAAATCATGAATGGCTCAGTGAACGTGCTATTTTAGCAGCCAAAAACAACGATGTTAACTCCATCAATTTCACCATTCAAGGTGAAATACCTGGAGAAGCGAAAACATATGATATGTGATAAATCAAGACAAGGTTGTCAACTATCCAACTGAGTTCTGGAATTCACTCGACTTTCCTGGCATCCCTCCGCACGTTTTAACATTAAAAATTGGTGTGCCTATCATTTTGCCTCGAAACATTAATCCGCCACGACTTTGTAACGCCACCAGGCTTTCAGTAAAAAAAAATGATGGCCAATATCATCGAAGCTACTATTTTTAATGGATGCCTCGCATTCCAATGATTCCAACTGATTTGCCGTTCGAATTCAAACGTTTGCAGTTTCCAGTGCGACTCGCCTCTGCCATGACCAATAACAAGGCACAACGGCAATCTTTACAAGTGTGTGGCCTGAATTTAGAAAGTCCGTGTTTCTCTCATGGGCAACGGCCTTCTAATTTATTTGAACAGAAAAACAAAAAATGTTGTATATTCAATAGCACTGCAATAAACAAAATAAAAAATAATAGTGTTCTTTTACGTACATATACAATGACTTTTTTAAAATTTGTTTTTATACGTAGCAAGGCGCGGCGGGTACAGCTGGTAAAATAATAAATAAATATAAATAAATCGCCCGAAGTGGATGCAGACACAGCCAAATCTAAGGGTCAACGATTTTGTGCTAGTCAAAGACTCGAATCTCCCTCCCGGCAAATGGTAAATGGGACGCGTCACCGAGCCTCATCCCGGTAAGGATGGACGCGTCCGAGTAGTCACTTTGAAGACGACGAACGGGAGCTAACTCGAAAAACGATTACGAGCTCCGCAAAATTTATCACAGAATTCATTCTTAGTAGAATCGTAGAGAAAAGTCGGCTACGAGTTTCGAAGTCAAATCCGAATGAAACGAAAATGTGCCATCTTTCTACGACAAGTTGTTTACGTCGGTGTTTAAAAGAGCGACAGCGTTTTGGCAAAAAATTGTAAGTGCAGTCCTCTAAGTCGAAAATCCCTCTAATTCGAAAACATTTTTTCGACTCTTGGTCTATTTTCAATTCCTCTAACTCGAATATTTTTTTTTTTCCTCTTGCAACTTATATTAAGCACGCAACTTGTATTGCATGCTCTGACTCTCTCTCAATTTGGCACTGGACGGTGACGAAAGATTGGCAAGTCACAATCGTTGTGTTTGTTTACTGTTACTGTCTTTAGTTGGAAGCAAAAAAGATTTTATTTAATACGCTGGATCCGGCGCGCCTTGCTACGCATTAAATAAATCAAATTTTAAAAAAGCATGGACTATGGGGCACTACTAAAAAATCTAACAGAGCAATCATTGAGCGCATGCAAAACAAAATACTTCGGACGATAGTCAACGCGGACTGGTACGTACCTAACAAAGAAATTCACAAGGATTGGAACATGGCGACAATCGAACAGGAAATAAGACAAAGTAGCACTAAACATCGTATAAAACTAGAACTACACACAAACGATGAAGTACGGACCATACCAAACAATGAACAAACATCAAATAGACGGCTAAGAAGACTAAGACCAACAGATTTACCAAACAGATAACTATATATTAACGATTTACCAGACTCTAGACAAAGTTTATATTATATACATGAATATATATTATATGGAAAAAAAAAAAAAGAACAAAAAGTAAAAATAAAAATTTAATGTAATAATGTAAATTAAAAATAAATAAATGACGAAAAAAAAAATAATGTCAAATATACTCACATAAAAATTTGTAAAATAGTTTATAAGCATACATGTAAACAATTGAGCAAATAATTATAAAACAATAACCTGACGGACGCTCGGAGTGAATAAAACCCCCAACGCTTCGGGTGAATTAAAACCCACCAGTGCCATACGTAACAAAAAACAACAATGAAGGACAGTGGTCCTGACTTGCTAAACAACATTCCCTATACATGTAATACCTTTATGAAATGTCAAAGATCAAGACAGAAATAAACAATTTGGGAAATAAAAAAAAGAAAAATAAAAAAGCACCCTTTTTTCCAACTGTGGAGCTTCATATCCTTCCAATGGTACTTTTTACCGACAAAACCCAAAAGCAATGATAATATCATTGCCCAAAAGGCTCAATTCCATTTTCAAAGACCTTTTGGTTATCACGACAGGATCAGGGGAACTTTGAAAGTCAGCGCCCACGTCACCTCAATGGGAGCCATCTCAAGGATGGCTGAGGATTTGCATGGCGACCTACACGGCAAACATCGAACCCAAAGAACATGAGAAAATCGAAACTATTCGCCAACGGTTCACGAAGCACAATCATAATCGTCGTCCATACACAACCGTGCGGCTCTGTATGAATAACTAATTCATTGTGTTGTTGATTGGCCTCAAACAATTTGCTTTTAATATAAAAATAGTTAGGTATCTGAGATGTTTTCAAGCTCCATTTAGTGAACGCATTGAGAGTCCGGGTGAGCTCCAACACTACCTTTTTAACATAGACTCATTTTTTTAAAGACTCAATCCAAAATAACAAGTTTTTTTTAAATAATTTCCTGTGTTTTTTCCTTACAGGTATACTCCTTTGAATAAAACAAAGGCTCTTAAACAAAAAAATATCAGTGCCTCTAACTCGAATTTTTCGAAAAATGCCTCTAACTCGATATCCCGTGAAAATTCGACTTAGAGGGATTCGACTGCATTTATGTATTTTTTAAAAGCTGAACACAAAAGAAATGTGAAGAAGTATAGAAAAACTGCGCGACTTTAAAAAAATACGGATTGAATAAAATCTGCAAAGAAAAATTGATTCAAATAAAAGAAAAGAAGCTTATTTGCGACTACGTCGAATAAAGTGCAATAAAACCAAAAATATGTATTTTAAAAGTTTTTTTTATTTTGTTTTTAATAAATGTCCTGGGTTAAAAATGTGTTTAGTGTGTTATTTTTTAATCCTTTCATGACCACATGTTATTCCAAACTAGAGAACAACATTTTTACTAAAATCTAGTTTATCTAGCTAAGCCAAATAAAAAAAAAATATACTCAAAGACAAAAGGATAAAGGTATATAGAATGTTGTTCGTATGCGACACTGGTCGTCTATGTTCGCTAAAATTGCATTATATTCGAAACCATACATTTCAGCTGAAAGAGTAACTTTTAGTTTTTAAAATACATACATACGATCGAATTGATTTCAGAATGCTTTTGTGATTTTAAAACAAGTCATGAGATTTGTTGAAATGTAAATGTGAATTTTGAGAATGCCCTTCACCAAAACCAAACTAATGGATACCGAATACAATATTCTTATTGCATTGCAGTAATAAATGTCTGAAGCATTATTAAATGGATAAAATAGTCTTAAGTAGGAACCTAACACAAATTTTGTTTTAACTACGCCAGTTAGAAACCTGTATCGTTGGTCGAAAATGGTCTTAAAAGCTAAGGCATGGTTCAACCTTGCCAGAGAACATAGCAATTGGGCAGCAAATGACTGAAAACATGTGTTATAATAAGACGAATCAAAATATAATCAGTTTCAGTCCGATAGTAACCAATGTAGTTAGGGCCACCCATAGGTATTTTTGACCAACAATACAGGTTACCAAAAACATACGGATTGTTTTTTGTTTTGCTCGTTATTTCACAAGCTTTTAGGTTTTCTGTCTTGTATTATATACCGTTCTTTTCGTCTTTAAATGTAGTAATAAAATGCAAAAAAAAATTTTGAGCTTACCTCATTCCGTTTTTTTCTGTGAAGTGTAAATTACAAAAAACATGTACTCAATTTTGCTACGAATGGATTCTGGGATAGGGGTGATTATTATTAGTATTTGTATTTTCATTTGTTCATTAATTATTAACTGGTATACTGCGCTGATTTATCTTAGTGCTAAACCTATGTTCGAAGTATACCAGTTAAGCTTATCGGTCGATTATATGTTTATCATATGATAAGCACATTTCCGTTTTCTTTATCTTAGCATTTTCTGTAACAGCTCGGTCACTTCGACTGCAGATCTCTCTATAGTATGTTACCGTCGGATTTCTCCCGCCCGCGACGTCAACCAAAAGGGGTGCCATAATGGGCGCCACGAGTACTTTTTCCTCTTGAATCGCGGCCAGAAAAGAAAGATTCGCGTAAACCTCGTTACAAATGTTCAATTTAGTATCAACTTAAAACTATGCTTATGACTAGATACAAAATATTCTTAACCTATCTTAAACTAGCTTGAAAAAAAATGTTGGCTCCCTCGCCGTGATTTGAACCCGTGAAATTCTGGCCGCTCGTTGGCACTCGAACTAACGACGAACAAAAAAAAAAGAGTCGCGCCCTTTCCTGGGATTTGGTCAGCGATCTCGGAAACTGAATTCGACTCCGATTTTGAAAGACGAAAGAAAAACAGATTCTCGCCCACGAAGACCGATGAGCGGAGCTCCTCCATCCTCATCGTAGAAAAAAGATTGGTATACATTCAGGCGAAAACCTTTAAGAAAAACACCCATAATAAGTAATCTTATCGAGTTTTTCATTGCTATGTTCTAAACAGCACAAAAACACAGTACACACAAAAAGCTCATTTTCAAAGACCTTTTTGGTTGATATATCACTCGACAGGATCAGATGAACTATGAAAGAAAGCCCCACTTCACGTCAATGGGAGCCATCCCCAAAAAAATTGGTACCAAAACCCTTTTGACAAAATGCTGAACAAAGTTGCCAAAGACATCAATGCTCTATCTCTTACCATTTAGAAGTCTATTGTAGTCGTAGAATAAAATTTTAATATATTTGGTTCCTAACTTGCTTTAAAGACTGTATTAGGTCAATGTACCAACCGCAACAGAACTGGCCACTTAGTAGTTAATGATCCACCCGAAATGTCTCCACAATGTAAATATGTTAAAATGTTATTAAAATACAATAATATACTTTTGCAAAATTGCTGTAAATTGTACAGACAAATAACCTTGAAAAATAAAATAAAACCAACATTGAAACAGAGACGAACTGTCTGCGTTTTATTGCCCAGTCGGTTTTTCTCTTACAAGTGGGATCAGTATAATCCACAAAGTTCGAAGTGCCGCGAAATCATTCTGTTGTGATTATTTTCATTCGTTGTGCGAGTTTTTTTTTTTTTTTTATTGATTTAAGTAATGTCTGAGTGGACGCGATTTCTAGAGTCAGCGACGGTTTACCGACAGAAAAATGTCTTGAGACATCTCCAACTTCAAACAAGGGGCACAAAGGCGGGGTTGAAGATTCGTGCACAAGAAGCAGTTCAAGGATTGAGCGGCGACGAATTGTGAAGCTGATGTAGAAAGAACAGACAAGTGGGGGCAAAGGTCCTTACAACAATGACTCAAACAGCGTAGACGATCAAGTGTCTGATGATCCCGGCAGTTCCGACAGTGAAGATGAACAACGCTTGGATCAAGAACTGGAGAAACTACGAAGAATTCATCAGAAAAAACAGGAGATTAAGCAGCTGAAAAGAAAGATTCGCGATCTTCAAGTGGATGATGAAGAAAGTTTTCACAAATCGCAGGCAAGTTGCAGCTACAAAGACGTAGAAGATGCTGTACCTTCATTCAGCGGCGACGACAACTATCCTTTGAATCGATGGATTGAACAATTCGAAAAGTTTGCTGAAGTTGCAAAGTTTCCTGAAAAGGATAAATTCATTTATGGGAAACGGCTTTTATCAGGTACTGCAAGATTACTTATTAGAACAGTGAATGCGACAAGCTGGAGTGTGTTGAAATCCGTGTTAAAAGCTAAGTTTGGCCAAATTGTAACGAGATCGGATGTGTACAACGAGCTACAGAAACGGAAGAAGCGGCGTGATAAAACTATTCAGTAGTACGTCATTCATATGCAGGAAATTGCTTCGCATAACTCCGTCGAAGAGGAAGATTAAAGGAATTCCTGACTCTGAGGTGAACAAAACAATTTTATACGGTGTTAACAACATCAATGAACTGAAGATAGCTTTGAGAAAATACGAAAAACAGAAAAGCAACAGTGTAGAAAAACACAAGTCGTTTAATTCTCCGCCAACCAAAATGAAACATTCCAACAATCAAGTGCTCAACCAAAATCTGAAAAGATAGTTTTTACATGCTACAAGTGTGGAAAGCAAGGGCACATCTCAACCAAGTGCCCAGAAAACAACCCGGTCATGGCGTTGCAGCAAAGAACCGAGCAGAGCCGATCAACAAAAAACGAGTTTGAGCGTTACGTTTAGTATCAGTGGGTGAATCACGAAATGGATAGTACGACGAAGTTGTTGACTCTATTGGATTCAGGGAGTCCAATCAGTTTTGTCCAGGAGCTCCTATCAGCTTTGGATGGAGCATCACAATCATATTTCGGAGTTAATGGAAGTCCATTTATTACGATTGGAAGTATAAATACTTGTCTTTTTTGAAAATTTAAATACTAACTTAAAACTTTTAGTAGTCAAAAATTCCTCAATGTCTTATTCTGTTATTTTAGGGAGGGATTTTATCGGGAAGACTGGTATGACGCTCAAAAGGACTGGTTTTGAATACAACACCAACACACACAGCGCGATTCGACAACAACCTCCAACACCCTACATCATGACGGCTCAGTTGAAGATTTGAATTTTATCGATCAAATATTAAGCATAGATGTAAGCGGAGAAAACGGTGAGTTTGATCTTAATGTAAACACAAATCTGCATGCGCTTGTAGACCAGAGATTAGAAGAAATTATAAAGCCTGTTTACTTTTTGCGAAACGACTGTTTGCCACAAATAGAGTTCAAAATGCACATTGTTCTTTGCAAAGATACCCCCTTTCACTGTCCCCCTAGAACACTCCTATATGCTCACAAAATTGAGTTGCAAACAATTTTGAATGAACTTCTTGCGAAGGGCATTATTCATGAATCGCATTCACCTTACGTGTCACCTATAGTTTTGGTACACAAGAAAAATAAAGAGTTGAGGTTATGCGTAGATTTTCGCGAACCGACTAAGATAACATATCGTGATAACTACCCTTTACCCCTTATTAAAGATCATTTGGATCTTCTCAGAGGGAAAAAGTTTTTTACGTCGCTGGATTTGAAAAATGGTTTTCATCATGTCCAGTTGTCCGAAGCATCTATGAAGTACACTTCGTTCATAACACCATTGGGTCAGTTCGAATACACGCGGACTGAAAAATGCACCATCGGTAATCGAACGTTTTATGAATTTTGTATTTCGAAATTTAATATCTGAAGGTAAAATTATAACCTATTTAGATGACATTCTTGTCGCTACAGATACCATAGAAGAGCACTTCGAAATATTGGAGAAGGTGGTTGAAATTGTTTTAGAACACGTTCTCCAACTCAGATTCGACAAGTGTATGTTCTTGCAAAAGGAAATCATTTACTTGGGTCATAAGATCACTGCAGTTGGTATAAGACCAAATGAGAGTAATCTTAATGCTATCAACAATTTTCCTATACCAACGGGTACAAAGGATGTTCATAGTTTTTTAGGACTATGTTCCTACTTTAGAAAGTTCATAAAGAATTTTGCTAATTTAGCTAAGCCATTATAAATAAATAAATAGTCGGCGTAACAGCCCATACAGGCCATACAGGTTCCGAACGGCGAAATGCGAAAGCTTTCTATGACAGAAGTACTCCAGGAAGGTTGTCAGTCGTTCGCTGGAGGTGGGGCCGTGTCCCGAGCCGGATTCGAACCCGGGTACTCTCGCTTAACAGTCCGGCGCACTAACGATTAAGCCACGGCGCCCACCACCACGGCGCTAAGCCATTATACGACTTGATAAAAAAAGATGCTCCATTTGTGTTTGGCATTAAAGAGAGGGAAACTTTTCAAATGTTGAAAGATAAATTGGCAGCATCACCTGTTTTATCTATTTACAGTCCCAAATTGCCAACAGAAATGCACTGTGATGCAAGCGGCGTTGGGTTTGGAGCAGTTTTGCTGCAAAAGCAGTTGGATAATAAGTTCCACCCTGTTTTCTAAACGGGCGACGGCAATTGAATCACGATACCATAGTTATGAACTTGAGACTCTTTCAATAATATACGCCTTGAGAAGATTCAAGATTTATTTAATAGGTACATCTTTCAAAATCGTCAATCTTACGTCACGTCACTGCCAAGCTTTGACGTTAACTTTGAAAAAGAATTGTCACGCTGGCTAGCGCCCAGCTCCAAAGTTTTGATTATGCGATGGAGCACAGGGAAGGTAGTCGAATGACTCACGTCGATGCGTTAAGCCGTTCGTTTAATATTAGGTTGTAAAATATCTCCCTATGTACAAAGCGCTACAGAGCTCGTATCTAGCAATACATCGTTTGAAAGGTCTTGACATAACCTACAAAACGACGCTATGCATGATTAGTTTGGATACGAGCTCTGTAGCGCTTTGTACAAAATTCAAAAGACAAAAAGGCGGAAGGGAGATATTTGATAACCTAATATATTAAAATTTTATTCTACGACTACAGTTCGGCCATATTTGGTTCCTAACTTGCTTTAAAGACTGTATTAGGTCAATGTACCAACCGCAACAGAACTGGCCACTTAGTAGTTAATGATCCACCTGAAATGTCTCCACAATGTAAATATGTTAAAATGTTATTAAAATACAGTAATATACTTTTGCAAAATTGCTATAAATTGTACAGACAAATAACCTTGGAAAATAAAATAAAACCAACATTGAAACAGAGACAAACTGTCTGCGTTTTATTGCCCAGTCGGTTTTCTCTTACACTATAAAGGACAAACAAACAAATAAACAAACATTGATTTTTATATATAGAGAAAAGTAGAATGAAGGCTTTATTTAGTATATATATAGAATGATCCGATCTAAGTTCAATATGAGCCATTTTTTCAATGACTTTCCGCCATCTTGACGGTAACTACATTATCTCTCTCTCATACTTTCGGGGATTATATTCATAAAAAAGTAGAAAGCAAGACATGGGCGTTTATGATTGAGTTTACATATAACAAAATCATCGTACTTACGCTGAGCATTCAAAAGGGGTGAACACACAGTCTTCCACATCCCAAATAAGACAAATTATTTTTCTTGTTGTATTATCTTCGAAAACTGGAGCCTGTCTTTGCACCTGTCCCACTTAATATAATCTGATTTTATTGATAACTAATAAAAACAACAAACAATTTTCTAAAAATAAAGATTTAGACGCCTTTGAGACACTCAGTATCATGCACGTTTAAATAAGAAAATCAAATTGGATAACTGGCAACGATACGAAATTTAAATCAGATTCAAGTTTTTTGTAGAATTACTATGATTTTCTCAGAACATTTTCAATCACGCTGAATAATTTTGTAACTCGCCTATATTTTGTGATCTTAAAAATTTTAAAACAAAGTTTTCAAAATGTTTTTCTTTTATTGTAATTTTATGGTAAATTGAGTAATATATATTAATTACTAAGCGTATCTAGATAAAAATCTAGCTTTTCTTATATTCTATCCGTTCAACTTTGACTTCATCTCCAATTAGCTGGTAAACATATGTAACAACTGTCGTACTTTGAATATCCATCAGAAGGAATGATGGTATTACAGATCTACAATGAAAAAAAAGCAGAAAACAATTAATTTAATAGAAATAATTTAGTTCCTTTATTGAATATAATTTGACTGAAATTATTGAAGATGAAAACTTTGGTATTTATCATTTTGAATCATATTTTTGAAATTAGCCCAATCCTACTTTTTAGGGTTTAGTTTTCAAGGAAAAATGATACTCTTAGAAAATCACTAAGGTGCCTGTCTGTAATTTTTTACATACAGTCGAGTCTCCCTAAGTCGAATTTCCCTCTAACTCGACTCTTTTCGACATATTTTGGCATCAATTACAGTCGAACTCTGGTAGAGAACAGATCTACTTTGATAGCGCTCCCAAATATTTTAAATAAAAATTAAAAGTAATAAAGACTTAAAAAAATAAAAAATTAATTTAATATTTGTTTTCTTCACCTTTTATTTCTTTCTGGCTTAGCCAACGCCTAGTAGATTCTCAAAATCGTTTTGACGTCAACGGATGATGAAATAGACGAAGTTGAGCCGCCAGAAAAGTAATATGAAGAGGAAGTCAAACTGAGAACTCCTAAACCTCCCCCAATGTATGTCCAAGGCGTAAAATACATTTACGCCTCAATAATTCTACCGGTATGGACACTTTTGTACTAAAAGTATTACCCAATAACGAAATAAAAATTCAACCGTCTGATTCATTATCCTACACAAAAATTGTAAAGGTTCTAAAAACAAAAAACACAGTGTACTATCCTTTTAAGCCAAAAGATCAATGAAGCTATAATTAAAAGCAAATAAAAAAAAAGCTTACCGAAAATAGACATACTGTTACAAATATTCACAAAATCGTACAACGACGAACTAAAAAACCACTTCTTCGTTTTTCCATTGAGCTCGATGGCAAAACAAACAACAACACATTTACAATATCACAAATCGCATTAGAGCCCCCATCAAAAAAGAACTTCTGTGCGCTTGAGCCTACCTGTGTAAAGTGCGCAAGCAAACAGAGAACGTTCGAGTGTGCCCTGAAGTCCAACTCGAAAATAGATAAAAGGCGCACTCTGCGGGAAACCTTACTCTGAAAACAAGTCTATAAGACGCTGAAGATTCAAAGATACTCATTGGTTAGGAAAAAGGTAAAAGTCGACCCAAACATCTATTCAGAAGCGAATAATTCTTCCGCGACTAAGACTAAAACTAACTGCACGTCAACATTTGCTGACACAACTAGAAGCATTCCTGCCAATGAAACATCTAATAAGACTCCAACCCCTAATAACGTACAAAAGAGCGTGTGAAATGCTTTAGATGAACTTTACGAAATCAAACAAATGACGTAACAGCTGATAACGCAGATCTCTGATATGATGATATGACGTACTGACCTGCAACAATTGGAAATTTTTTTAGCACAGGAGAACCCACGCACTAGCCTTCTGACACCAAAAAAAAATCAGACCTTATGACATTTGCATTACTAAGCAAATCAACTCAAATCTTCTGACTATAAAACCTTGCATTGATTTGCCCTTTGACCGCTCACCGTTATTAATTGAATACCACCAAAAAGCCCAACTAAACAAAGCCACATCACATTTAACAAACCACAAGACAGACTGGAATGCGTTTCGAAATTAATTGACAAACAGATTGATACCAAGCCTCCTCTGAAATCCAATGAGGACATAGAGAGCGCAATAATATACTTTAACGACTTTCTTTACTCGGGTGCATTAAAATCGACACTGAATCTACCAAACAAAATCTTCCCACCACGCTAAACTTTATTAGGCAAAAAATTAAACAAAAACGCAGACTAAGAAAATTTTGGCAAACAACAAGATCACCACTTGACAAAGCCAAATTTAATAAATCGACGAAAGAACTAAAGGCAATGCTTAGCAAAGAAAAAAATCCTTTACTTACCTGAATTTCTTACGAAAATTTCCGCAACACAAACAAATAGCTCCTCTCTTTGGAAATACTCCTAACGACTTAACAACGGAACCAAAATCCTCGCTGACAAAGATATTGCTTTGGCTCACTGTTTCAAAACGACTTTTACAAACACGACTTAACCAAACGTTATTTAAAAGGACTCAAACTAAAAAAAGCCACCGGATACGACATGATCAACGGAAAGCTATTAGAGCATCTTCCTACCAAAGGCTTATACCTAAGACAAGTCTTCAATGCCATACTTCGACGGAATTATTACCAGAAAGTTTGGAAAGTGTTGGTTGAGTGTCAAATCATGTGTAACATTATTATTTTTTTATTATTTATTTTATTGTCTTAACATGACGATAGATAAAAGGAAAATACATAATTGAGAAAAAGTACATGGCTATATGGTAGACAAAGCTAAGAAAAAAAGACTGCAATCTATAGTTCATAAGGAACTAGAAGCAAAGGCATCTGCATTGAAAATTATCACAAAAGATCGATGTAAATGCATGAGTGGGGTGAATTATACATAACAAGAAGAGAAAAAAACAAAACAAAACAAAAGAATGTAAATTAAGATGAGATAATTCCACCAAAATAGAGTAAATCGAGTATTTGCTTGTTATAATGATTAAAGAGCCATAATTTCACTTCTTTTTTTTTTTAGAAAAACGGATTCAATGCGAACACATCTTAAGGAGCACGGTAACTTATTAAACAATCGAGGAGTGGTAACAATAAAGAATTGGGAATAGATCTGCAGACGGTGGTGAAGTACATGGACAACATTTTGTTCGTTTATTTTGCTAGAAGAGCCTTTGTTCAGTAGGTAGCCAGATCTCCTGAATAATAGTTTTAAGACTTTGTAGAAGTATAAATGCTTAAGCGGTAGGATGTTTAAATCTCTGAAAAGTATAAAGCTACTGGTCCTACGACTTCGATACAATAATATGTTTTTGACAGACGAGAAGAGAATATAACTTATTGGAGTTTGTACCTCCCCAACATGCTATCCCAATATTCAAGTTTGAGCGAACTAAACCATAGTAAATAGCCTTTAAGAGATTAGGAGAGCAGCAAGATTTTAATGTCCTTGTATGTTCAAACCAATTGAGTCGCCAATATGTACGTTTTCAATGTATGAGCAATTAAAGGAACAAGGGTGAAGGAGAAAAAAGTCTGCGCACTAGATTCCGCGCTACAAGTAGAATTACTATGCTTGAATCTTCTGCATTTGGCACAATGGAAAAGGAACGATCCATAGTCAACTTTCTCAGCATTTGAACTCAGGTACATTATTTTTGCTTTGTGACTGATGACCATTTTATGCACTTAAAACCAATGACTTACCACTTCAAGATCGTGATTGGTGGCTACGGAGAGATTTAAAGCGGAATCAGCTGAAAAAACACATGCCATATCATCTGCAAAACCTGTAACTATGCTAATATACTTTCCAGACTTTTAGGCAGACACCACTAAGCAGCAACAAATATGATAGAAGACAACTTCAACACACAGTTCCTTCCGTCCTCAATGAGTTTCCATCAGAACCAAAAAATATACGCAACTTCAACAATTGTCAACAAATACAATGAGTGTATTGCATTGCATTGGGCGACAAAAAAAAACTTTTCAGTTTAGCTACCGTTAACTTTTGTGGATAATTTTACTGTGTTGATGTCCGCCTTCATGTCACCTTGCACACAGTACTGTTTTGTTCTATGGTATTACGAATTTCTTTTGGTTGATTGACAAGATAGGCGAAAAGAACATCAAGCAATCAAAAATATTTTTTTTTTTAATAAGCTTTTTCTTGATTTTTTGTATCTACATTTTGTTTCCTTTTTTAGGGTTTCATTCCAAAGGAATAACGAAACCCTTCGGTGTCTGTCAGTTTGTCGCCTTTTACATATTTAACTATAATTTATGAGTCCTCTGTAGCTAAGAGATTAAATTTGGACCGAAGGTCCAAGCCCAAAATAAGTCTTGCATTTTTCTTGGAAGTAGTTGCAGATCAAAGAAAACGTTACTTCTAATACTAACGCTCGAAAAAACTTCTTACCAACTTTGATGGTCGATATGGGTGTCATTGGAAAGGGGGCGGTGCCCTGATTATGAAAATGCCCGTCTGTGATTAGGCTTGAGCCTTGGTAATTGGCTAACCACTGGTTAACCAAAATTAAGAAATAAAACTTCGCCAAACGATGTATTGTATCACTTGCCCAAAGAAAGTTCAGTTAACAAATTTTGAAAAAAGTTCATATTTGCGAAAAACTTAGTGCCAATAGGGTCATTGCATTGCATACGCAACATCGCCCAACGTTTTGAACGACCCCCCTCCGATTTGGCTGAAAATTAGTGGAATTACTTATTGAAGTGGTTCAAGCAATTGACAACCACTTTTTGCTCAACTCGATATAGTTTGCGAATAACAAAGGTTCAAAAATTGGTAAAAAGTCAAAATCCAAGATTTCAAAACATCATAACTTTGGTTCTGCTTATCAGAATTTTGTAAATTATGTTTTATTGAATTGAAAAAAACTTGAACTTTGAACCACACAATTTTTATTTGCAAGGGCGTAGGATAGTTGAAAATGTACTTTTTGACACGTATCCTTGAATATCTCAAAAAATGGTATTTTAATTTTCCTAATTTTTTCATATGTTGGTCACACAAATCGAGATAATAATAGAGGCATGATGAATATATTATTAAATATTACGTATTACTAATACCAATATCACAGATGTTACAATAATTTTAATATAACTAATAAGAATTCATCCGCACTAAACCTGTTTATCTGCGTTATCCCGTAGACGACAAACACATTACACATTCACATACGACGACGTTCATAGCAAAAAAATGGATTTGCTATCAAACATGCCTACACGACGAGTATCGAGGTCAACTTACATGACACCGACAGCCGACAGAAAAATCATACGCGAGATCGAACATGTTCCATCTCAATACCCAACTCAACATCTGATATCTGGTAATCACTAATATTTTGGCAATCCGAAAATGACGAATATCTGATATTTACTAATATTTTGGGAATACGAATATTGTAAATATAGGTATTCACTAATATTTTGAAAATTCGGATATCATGAAGTAATCGAAGAGACAGAATGTATTTCATGGTCGTCAAAGATCTGTAAGTTGCAGACTTAGCGGTCTATCGAATTTCTGAATTATGTTAATAATGTTGTTGTTAAACATTATGCAGTTTGTTGTAAATAAGGAACTGTAAATAATTACAAAAAAAATCGGGTTAAGTTCAATTTAGGATAGGCAAATGTAAGAAACATTCTTGGCAAGGATCGACAAGCTCTGATATTGGAGGGCGGGCAGATATAAATCGAACCGTCATAAAAGAGAAACGATAAGCAACAAAGGATATCCTGTAAAGCAGCCCATACACGATTCAATTCGATTGTAAACTGAATTGTCAACTTAATTGATAGTTGGCCACACACTACATCAATTGAATTGAAAACCTGCCAATTTAAATATAATTTTTCACTTTAACACTGAACAAAACACGTTTACACACGATTTCACAATGAATGTCTACCGCAATCTCTTAAATTTGACAACTTGTCGATGAATTTGCCCACACACGATTCAATTGAGTTGAAAGACTTGCCAGTCAACTTCGCAAAAATCAAAATCTTTTGATTTTTCGACAACCGTCAAATCGATCAATTGACGAAGCCACACACGGGTTGATTTCACTGGGTTGATGATTGAATTGAATCGTGTACGGGCTGCTTAAAACCACGAAGTAACAAATAATTTTAGCGAGTACTGTTGTATTGTAAATAATTAGGATTTTAAGGGGTGATGTTGCATTGTTGTATTGTCGCTATCTCAGTTCCCTGTGAGCGTATATTTCACCAGCCGTGGTAATTGTTTTTGGAACGAAGAACTTGCCTAAGACCTGATAAGGTTAATAAATTAATGCTGCGCATGCATGCAAACGCAAATAGAAAAATTTTAATATTTCATAATCAATTCAAAATGCATTTCAACCTTTAAATGAGCCAAAGCAATTTTTATATGCCTGTCGCGATCAGCAGACTGGAAAAGATTTTCTTTTGTTTAGCTCCACTGAAAGGAGAAATTTTACTGATGCTATTTAGACTTGTTAAAATCCTGTCCTAATATATTTGCAACAAAACGAAACCCTCGGTGAGTGAGTAGAACTCGCACGTTTCCGGTTTTTGCTTTTTAGATAAAAAGAACGAAACTGTTTTTTTTTGGGGGTGTATGCCCAGTTTTTAAATAGAAATATTAATAGGCAACTAAAAAGAAATATAATTGCAAACTTGTTTTTATAATTCTTCTAATATCTTAGAGGCTGTCATTGCTATTGTAAAAAGAAATTAAATCTAATAAAAAGAGAATTACTTACGTGTCTAGAGGATTAAATGCACCAGTTGCAGAGCCTGGATTAATATAAAATTTATTTCCATGTTCATATGCTTCGAATTTATGGGTGTGGCCTGATATAAGAATATCCACGTCGAGTTGCCGTTGAATAAGAGCAAGAGCTTCGGGATCTCCTCTCGGCACCACCTACCAAGTGCGGTGAATGAAAGTAATGTTACTGCTGTTGTCTTTTTTATATACATTTATTTGTATACATTATTTGACTTACCTGGTGTCCATGAGACAAACCGATACGAAACTGTCCTACAGTAACAATTTTTTGTTCGGGGTAATTGAGATTCTAGAAACAAAATCGACCAATAAATTTGTTGAACAAAAGCTATAAACAGTACCTCATCGAAATCGCCACGCACAATGTGTACATCATTAGCCAATGTTTTCAGGTAATCAAAGGATTCCTTAGTACAGAGATTCCCAGTACAGAGGATATGATGAATTCTTCCTGGGACAAGGAGTTTTTTAAACTTTGCTGGAAGGCTGCTGCACCGATGAGGAACATGCAAATCACCAAGAACTAAAACCAACTAAAACAAATTCATGTCATAACACTCAGCTGTTTTTTAAAAGAATCTAAATCTTTACCATTTTCGAATTTTTCTTTTAAAGGAGGCGGAAAACTCAATAACTAATTTCTGAAAGCAAAATATAAAGAAATTGAGAAATTGAGCCGTGTAAATGTAGAAATTAGCTTTTCCGCCAATTACACACGCATACTTTTTCAAAACCTATCAAACTGACACATATATTTATAGAAACCTATCACAACCGCTTGACGGGTACCACTGTATACCACAATAAGCCAATACAAATACCTAAAGCCCAAATCGGAGCAGCGCGTTCGGTCGGTCTGACTTTGACATTTGAAGTAGAACGTAAAAGCATTGTACAAATCGAAATAGCGCGCTCGGGCGTTGCAACTTCGCAGATCGTATATCGTGAGCCCGAACGACTGGGTAAATAAGAATTGCTTTTGATTTTTGTTTCGAAATCAAATTGTTTTCCTACAAAATTTGTTTTAGGAGATGGAAAATTTCGAGGATAAGCTGATTTAGTGAAAGCCAACGCGCGAGTTCCACTTCGATTTGAAAGATTAAGTGCGGCGCGCGTTGACATTCTTTTTCGTAAAGTCGATAAAACGCGTACCAACGTCTGTCAAAATCTCACCGACCGAACACCCTGTTGCGATTTGGGCTCAACTTCTTCTCTTGCCCATAGATTTTATTTGACAGCGTTTTTTATAACATTTTGTGTCTGTGAATATGTGTGAGAGCTTTGAACAATAAGTCAAACCAATGTGCGTAAAAATGATGAGCTAGTGTTCGATGCTTCCTGAATTACTGTCAAAATGCTTCCTGTAATTTAGCTACATTGGTGAGTTACTGTCAAGTTCTATATGGGTTGCCACAGACAACCTAATATAGACACCCAACTGTACAGCGGCTATTTCACCTCGTCCATCTATGAATCACAGACAACCTAATATAGACACCCAACTGTACAGCGGCTGTTTCCCCTCGTCCATCGATGAATCTGACAGTAATTCACGAATGTAGCTAAAATACAGGAAGCATTTTGACAGTAATTCAGGAATCATCGAACACTAACTCATCATTTTCACGCACATTTGTCTGATTTGTTGTTCAAAGCTCTCACACGTATTCTCAGACACAAAATGTTATAAAAAACGCTGTCAAATAAAATCAAGGGGCAAGAGAAGTAGAAGTTGGGTATCTGTATTGGCTCATTTGTGCTATGAATTTGACAGTAATTCACGAATGTAGCTGAAATGCAGGAAGCATTTTGACAGTAATTCAGGAAGCACCGAACACTTGCTCATCATTTTCACGCACATTTGTTTGATTTGTTGTTCAAAGCTCCCACACGTATTCACAGACGCAAAATAATATAAAAAACGCTGTCAAATAAAATCAAGGGGCAAGAGAAGTAGAAGTTGGGTATCTGTATTGGCTAATTTGTGGTATCTGTATTGGCTAATTTGTGCTGTATACCACAGACAACCTAATATAGACACCCAACTGTGCAGCGGCTATTTCCCCTCGTCCATCCATGAATTTGACAGTAATTCACGAATGTAGTTGAAATACAGGAAGCATTTTGACAGTAATTCAGGAAGCACCGAACACTTGCTCATCATTTCACGCACATTTGTTTGATTTGTTGTTCAAAGCTTCCACACGTATTCACAGACGCAAAATGTTATAAAAAACGCTGTCAAATAAAATCAAAGGGCAAGAGAAGTAGAAGTTGGGTATCTGTATTGGCTCATTTGTGCTGTATACTCAATACAAACCACAAACAACCACATCTGGGCAGCGTAAAGCCGATACAACGCACCCGGTTCAACGCGTGCACGCACGCATGCAGCATTGTGTTTCTACTTCAACCCACCTCAGACGTTTGAAGAGGAATCCGATAGCTCTCAAATGTATTCACTGACACGGGACTAAAAAAATGATTAAAGAAAACGCTGTTAAGGACAAGACAAGGCTATAATCAATAAACACATCTACTTTGACTCCTTTACGGTCTGCTGTTGATATCTGATTCTTACAGCGTTTAAGCCCAAATCGCAATGGCGCGTTCGGTCGAAATAGCGCGGTCGGGCGTTGTAACTTCGCAGACCTTAATATCGTAAGTCCGACCGACTGGTTCTACTTTCTACTCATTCCTGCGTTTGACAGATGTGCATTTGATTTGTTTTATTTTCATGTGAAATTTGAATGTGGAAAGGCGAAAATTTGAATAAGTAAAGACCAAATCGCAATGGCGTGTTCGGCCGGTTGTACTTTAACAGACGCTGGTACGCGTTTTATCGGTTTTACGAGAACGAATGTAAACGCGCGCCTCATTCAATCTTTCAAATTAAAATGGAACTCGCGCGCTAAGCTAAAACCGCAACGGCGCGTTCGGTTGGTTTGACTTTGACAGGCGTTGGTATGCGTTTTATCGAATTTACGAAAAAGAATGTCAACGCGAGCCGCACCCAATTTTTCAAATCGGAATAGCGGTCACGCGTTAGCTTTCCCTAAATCAGCTTATCCCCGAGAATTTCCATCCCCTGAAACCCATTCCGTAAGAAAACTATTTGATTTTGAAATTAAAATCAAAAACAATTCTTACTTATTTAAAAAATCTCCTTTCCGCATTTAAATTTTGTTTGTAAAAAAAAAAATTGTGCACACATCTTGAATGCCCGAGCGAGTAGAAAGTAGAACCAGTCGATCGGATATTAAGGTCTGCGAAGTTGCAACGCCCGACCGCGCTATTTCGATTTGTACCAAGCTTTTACGCATATTCGTAACGCGTACCAACGCCTGTCAAAGTCCAAAACTTTAAGAAAAAGACTGTCAACGCGCGTCTCACAATTTCTCAAATCGAAATGGAGCTCGCGTGTTTTTTTCCCTTATCAGCTTGTCCTCGAATTTTTTTTTGTTTTTCTTACTGAACACTTTGCCAAAACAAGTTAGAGAAAAAAAGATCAGCAGAAACTCGTGTTGTTCTTGTTTTTTGCTTCTGTGTTCTCTTGTGTGTAGTTAGCGGCGCTCTCATCACGTAACTTTTCAGACGATCATCGTCAAGACGACTATCGTCAACGCTATCGTCAAAAGTTTGCTTCACGTATCACTATCGCTATCGTCTCGTCTATCGCCACAGTATTCAACATTCCTTATGTCAAAATAAAAACTGCTTGTCATCTTTCAATGTCCTTTTGTATTTTCAAGTCCAAGAACGAATTGAAAGTATAGGTAATAAGTACTAAGGAGGTATAAGGCACTCCAGCTCATATAAAAATAACTTATAAGCTTGAATTAATTAAATTATCATCTATTTATAAGCATTTCATTTCCTCCCCACAAATGACATTTACTTGAACAAGGACTCAAACCAAAGTTCTCCAAGGTTTGGAAAGAAAATGTGGGTTGAATATATGATTGCACGTCGAATGTGAGAAATAAAAAAAGCATTTTTTCTGTGAAAAACAATGTATAATGCAAAAAAACATTAGCAAAACTATTTTTTCAGCATTCAATACAATTTTTCTTTTATTTAAGCCAAAAATCTTACGAAGTTTTTCACAATTTGCTCTAGGACGATAGTGAATTAGGTATCGTCAGAAAAGCATTGTCGAGACGATAGCAAATGACAGTTCTCGGCTTACGTGAAGCAGAGAAAACGATATCGTTTTTTTATACTTACGTGAATCACAGCTATCGTGCAAACGATATCGTCAGACGATAGTCGTGTTACGTGATGAGAGCCCAGGGTTCGGGAATGCTCACTCACGAGCGAGCATGAAACAGCTCGTGAGCTCCTAAACTGCTCACGAACGAGGGCAGATTCAATAGACTCCTACTCGCGAGCCAGAGTTGGGATGTAATGATTACGAATCAGTTTAATTACTCATTACATGTATTTATAATTGAGGTTTTTTCAATTACAAATACTTGTAATTGTAATTGAAAATAGTCAATTACATATTACATGTAATTGAAATTTTCAATTGCTTTCCATTCAATTACATTGATGTAATTGAAACAATATGTAATGGCCAAATATATTGTAATGATTACATTTATTTGTAATCATTGCGTATAATGTAATTAAATACTTTAAATCAAATAAATAACAGAAAACAAATATGGTTATTCTTTTGTTTTTACCATTTGATACGGTAAATAGAACGCCTGCCTTCTGGTTTGCCATTATGTTTTTGGTAAATAACTCATTCGGTCAATAGACCGAAAGCATAATCATTTACTTACTTGAAAAATCAATTACAATTTTCAATTACTCTTAATATGTAAAATTTTCAATTACAATCACCTGTAATTGTAATTGAAAGGATTTCAATTACTAATTACTGTAATGGTAATTGAAAATGTTTTCAATTTCAATTACTTTCAATTGTAATTTAACCTGTAATCATTACTTTAACAACTGTGCGCATGTCGATGCGTTCTGTTTTTATTGTATTCGCTCGTGAGTGAATCAAAGTTTCAAAGACTTGCTCGTGAGCCACTTTTTTAAAAATATTGTTCTCACAGTTCCCAGCGCGTTGAAAAAATAATAGCCCCGAAAAACATTAAATATTTACAATTACGTTAAATTCAATTCGGAAACCGCAAAATCTATTTGCCTTTAGGGAAAATGCAACAAGGAGTTGTGTGGAAAAAGCGTTTCCAATATAAAACGGCACAATAACTTCGTGCATAAAGTAAACTTAGCAAATGATAGTGATAGTAGTGAGTCTGTGGCATCGAAAGCAAACAATTTTAACAGAAAACAGAAAGTAAGTGTAAATATCACAATGGACAAAAACGAATTTTTAAAAAGTTGTGTTGTGTTGTGTTGAGCCCTTACACACTGACGTTTTAGACAATTGGAATCGGTGTTACAAACATGATCAAGAGCTTACACATCTTGCTCAAGTTGCTCTTGCTGTCCCGGCCAGTCAAGTATCTGTAGAGCGTGCATTTAGTGCACTTTCCACCATATTGACTAAGTTAAGGACAAGACTTTCTAAGAAAACTCTTTCAAATATTTTGTTGTACAAATCTTCACAATAAAACTATCTTAGATTGAAATATTAATCAATGTGTTTTCATCATGGTTCGGGGGCTTCAATTTACCCACAATAAAGTTTAGTGAATAAACACAGTATTCATCGACTCGCTCACGAGCTAGAGCTTTCGAGATTTCGATTCACTCACGAGCGAATACAATAAGCACAGTACTCATTGACTCGCTCCCGAGCAAGAGTTTTACAAAATTTCAAACGAAAAATACACTCGTTCACGAGCAATTTACGATTGCGAATTTTATTTAAATGCTCGCTAGCGAGTGTATTGTAGAATTTTTCGCTTGTTGTGCTCACTCACGAGTAGCTCGTGAGTGAGTATTTCCGAAACCTGGGTTCCCATCACGTAACACGACTATCGTCTGACGATATCGTTTGAACGATAGCTGTGCTTCACGTAAGCATAAAAAAACGATATCGTCAAAACGATATCGTTTTCTCTGCTTTATGTAAGCTGAGAACTGTCATTTGCTATCGTCTCGACGATGCTTTTCTGACGATACCTAATTCACTATCATCCTAGAGCAAATTGTGAAAAACATTGTAAAATTTTTGGCTTAAATAAAAGAAATATTGTATTGAATGCTGAAAAAATAGTTTCGCTAATGTTTTTTTGCATTATACATTGTTTTTCACAGAAAAAATGCCTTTTTTATTTCTCATATTCGACGTGCAATCATATATTCAACCCACATTTTCTTTCCAAACCTTGGAGAACTTTGGTTTGAGTCCTTGTTCAAGTAAATGTCATTTGTGGGGAGGAAATGAAATGCTTATAAATAGATGATAATTTAATTAATTCAAGCTTATAAGTTATTTTTATATGAGCTGGAGTGCCTTATACCTCCTTAGTACTTATTACCTATACTTTCAATTCGTTCTTGGACTTGAAAATAAAAAAGGAAATTGAAAGATGACAAGCAGTTTTCATTTTGACATAAGGAATGAAGCATTTAGGTGCGCTCAAACTGTGACGATAGACGAGACGATAGCGATAGTAGCCATGTTTTATTATGCACTCATGATCTATATAGATCATTGGTTTGCACGCATTGCAACAACAACACATGATCCAGATAGCTATCGGGATCATTTATCGTGATCCGAAATTTGATTCCGCTATTCCCTGCTAGGTTCATGGAAGCTGATTTGCCTGGAAACCATTTCCAATTTACGGCATTGCCTGTTAAGCATACGAAATATTATTTTTTGAACTAAATTTTAGTACTCACTTTTAATCCTTTATTAAGTAACATTTTGCTAACAGTGATACAAAATATGTATTTCAATTTTAATTTCTAACAATTTTGTGTGATTTGCCCCAATTGCTTTGTGTGTGGCGGCGAAAATTTTAATCATCATCGTAAAAGATGTGCAAACACTTGTTCCGAAAAAAAGGAAAACTATGTTGAATGTATTGAAACACTGCCCGCAAATATCACAGCATCGACAGGAGTTAATTGTCAAACTACTGTCAGAACACAAAATAAAAATGCTTCCATGATCTGGAGTGTTTTATTTACACACATGATCCATATGGATCATCCGTGCATAATAAAACACGGCTATTATTATATTATTATCATTTTATAAGACTGTACAGCTGCGGTCAAAATAATAGCAGTGCTTAGCAGTAATAGTGTGAAAGAATGTTTTTTTTTGGAGACTTTGGGAATTTTGTTCTACTTTAGAACAACAACTGAAATTAGTGAAAGATGTTTCAATTACTCCAATCATTAGCATGATATTACTCAAGTTGGTAAAAGATATCCTTCAGAAAGCAGCGCTGCTATTATTTTGACCGCAAGTGTATGTAAACAGTTTTCTCGCCCTCTCGCTTTTCGCTTTCTCGCTTCACTGTGCGTGAGTTACGCACTGGACAATGCTCAGCACCTGCGAGAGCTACGCTCAGCACTTGCGGGCGTCGGGCGTAATTGCTCTCCCAGACCTTCTCTCTCTATGGGAGAAACTGAGAGCAATGAACCCACACTGATCTTCGATTAGTGTGGATTGATTACTGAAAAGGGTCACATCGTTTTTTCATCTCAGTATTAATAAACATTATTATTATTAGTATCATATTATTAGTATTATACTAAAAAATTTCATAAATGTAAATAAAAGTTGACCTAAACCAAGAAAAAAAGGAAAAATCGTTTAAGTGGTTTCCCTAAATTATAACTCGCACTGTCTAATATAAACTTACTTACTTGCTTACTTATCAGGCATTTAACCCTTGAAGGGTCTGTGCCTGAGCCAAAGCCGCCTTCCAACGTTGACGGTCCCGGGCATGCTGCTTCCAGTCCGGAAGACCAAGCTGTCTTGCATCCGCGATCACTTGATCTCTGTACCGGAGGTTCGGTCTCCCTCTTCTCCTCGAACCAGGAGGCTCGGATTCGAAGACCCTTTTAGCTGGAGCATTTGTGTCCATGCGCTCGATGTGGCCGAGCCACTGTAGTCGACGGATTTTTGCCTTCCGGACTATATCCACATCTTTGTATAGCTCATAAAGTTAGCGGTTATGTCTTCTCCTCCATTCGCCTTCCTCGCAGACTGGACCGAATATCCGCCGTAGAATTTTTCTTTCGAAGGAGCCAAGTATCAGCTCTGCAGTCCTGCTTATCGTCCAACTTTCGGCTCCATACAGTAGGACTGGCAGGATAAGGGTCTTGTAGAGCATGACCTTAGTTCTTTGAGTCAGGAGTTTTGACCCCAGCTGTTTGGACAAACCGAAGTAGCAGCGGTTGCCAAGGGTGATTCTACGACGGATCTCTACTACGATGTCATTCGTGGAGTTTACGTTCGCCCCGAGGTATATGAACTCCTTAACTACCTCGAAGTTATAGCTGTCGACTGTAACATTTTGTCCTAGGCGGTGGGCGACGGATTCTTTCTTCGTCGACAGCATATATTTGGTTTTCTCCTCATTTATCTTCAGACCAGTTCGTTTAGCCTCCTCTTCAATCGCGGTGAAAGCTTCCACAATGGCCCGCTGGGACCGAGCAATGATATCAATATCATCTGCGTAGCCCAGGAGCTGGACCGACTTGTGGAAGATAGTACCTTCCGTGTTGACGTTGGCCCGCCGTACTATTTGCTCCAGCACGAGATTGAAGAAGTCACATGACAGCGCGTCTCCTTGCCGAAATCCGGTTCATGTTTCAAAGGGCTCGGACGTTCTTGAGCCGAACTGCACGGTGCATCGAGTGTTGTTGAGCGTGGTTCGACACAACCGGATCAGTTTTGCCGGGATCCCGAATTCAGCCATCGCACTAAACAACTCCTTGCGATGAATGCTGTTATATGCGGCTTTGAAGTCGATGAAAAGGTGGTGCGTATCGACTTGGAACTCGCTGGTCTTCTCCAGGATTTGCCTTAGTGTGAAAATTTGGTCTATCGTCGATTTGCCGGGCCGGAAGCCGCACTGGTACGTGCCGATTAGTGCGGTGCAAAACGGCTTTAGACGTTCACACAGTACACTCGACAGGATCTTGTAGGCGACATTGAGCAGGGATATACCTCGGTAGTTCTTGCACGAGGTTGGATCGCCTTTTTTGTGGATGGGGCAGATAGAGCTGGTATTCCAGTCGTCGGGCATGCATTCGTCCTCCCAAATTCTACAGATGATCTGGTGCATGCTCCCTACCAGGACATCGCCTCCAGCTTTGAAGAGCTCTGATGGGATACCATCCGAGCCTGCGGCCTTGTTGTTCTTCAGCTTTTTGATGGCTGTGCCGATTTCTTCAATGCTGGGAGGGGGAACGACTTCATCGACTGGAGGTGGGATCTCTTCGTCCACTACCACTCTCTCTTCTTCATGCTCGTTAAGCAGCTGCTGGAAATGCTGCTTAAAGACATCCACTATTCCCTGCGGGTCGGTGACATGATTATTCTCGCAATTTCGGAGAGCCAGGGTGCCATGCTTAAAGCCCGCTGTGAGACTTTTGGCCTTCTTATAAAAGGATCGTATTCGGCTTTTGTCCCTGGACTCTTCAATATCCTTGAGCTGGGAGGCTGCGAATGTCCTCTTTCTTCGCCGCAGCGTCTTTTTCTCCTCCCTTCTTCTGGCTCGGTATTCCTCGCGCGCTGCCCTTGTTTTCCTTTGCAACGCTTTTTGGTACGCCTCGTCGGTTGCTCGCTTTTTCTGCTCACACTCGCCATCATACCATGGGTTTCTTGCCGGGGGTGGTTGGTAGCCCATCATGGCTTCGGCTACTTCCTGGATGGCAGAGCGGCAATGGAGCCACATATTATTGGCGTTTGTGTCCGACGTAGGCATACTCGCGAGTCGTTCGCTCAGACGCTCCTTGTAGTCTCTGACGATCTCCGGGGTGCTCAGGCGTCCAATGTCGAACATCCTCTTGGTCGGCTGGTGCAGCCTTCGAACATTGGAAAGTCGGGCTCTGAATCGTGCTGCCACTAGAAAATGGTCAGAGCCGACGTTTGCCCCCCTGAATGTTCGTACATCCAGGATGTTGGACGCGTGCCTTGCGTCAATGAGCACATGGTCGATTTGGTTGGCTGTTCGGCCATCTGGAGACCGCCAGGTTGCTGTGTGGATACGCTTGCGAGGGAATCTTGTGCTACTTATCATCGTATTACGAGTTGCCGCAAAGTCCGTAAGTCGGAAGCCGTTGTCTGTTGTCGTGTCGTGGATGCTGTGCTTTCCGACTACTTCGCCGAAGATGTTTTCTTGACCGATTTTGGCGTTGAAGTCCCCGAGCACGATTTTGACATCGTACTCCGGACAGGCTCCGTAGGCGTTGTCCAAGAGGTCGTAAAACTCCTCTTGAATGGGGCGTGTGCACTAATGAGACTAATGTTGTAAAATCTCACTTGGATGCGGATCACAGCTAGGCGATCGCTTATTGGCTTAAAGTCGATTACTTTCGACCTTAGCCGTTTTCCCACGACGAACCCGCATCCCAGTAAGTGCATCCTTTTGTGGCAACTGTAATAAATGTCGCAGTTTTTTCGCTTCATAGTACCTTGTCCTATCCAGCGTATTTCCTGGATCGCAGTAATATCCGCCTTATACTGCGTGAGGATAGTTTCCAGTTGTTGAGCAGCCCCAGGAGTGTAGAGAGTTCTCACATTCCAGGAGCATACTCGCAGATCGTAGTCCTTTTTCGTGCCATGTTGTCGTCGTTGGTTTCTTCTTTCCGAGGCTTGGTTTAGCTCTTCCATAACAATTGAGGTTTTTACATGGGCGGGTCGTTAGCCCTCCGCATAACCGCCATCCTGGTCGGGTTGAGTTGCGCTCTCTTGCCTGGAGCGATGGCTGCATACATTAGTTCACCCCCCAACGGTTGTTAGGAGGCTATCCAGAGGGTGTCTAATATAAAAGCTTAACATATTCTTTATTGATTTTTGTATCAATTGCGACTGTTGAATTCATAAACAGACAACAAAAACGATTTGGTTTTCTAATAAATTTCCGAAAATCCATACAAATTTCTGCCAGGCAATAAACTGTCGACATTTTTCTTGCCTCTTTGTCTTCAAATCTTACCACTAGAGGTGGTGAAACTTGTTTCCGAATCGTGTATTGCCTACGATAGCCACAAATCCTCTCGGGAATCACCTATGCCTAAAAAAACCAATTCCCAACACCTTATCACCGAAAAAAATTCATCTTGAAAGCACGGAAAAGGCACTTGCTAAAAAAAGAACTTTTTCAGACGACATCTTTTCATCGATTTTCGAATTTCAAGAAAACAACGTAAGCAGCCACCACGTTCCTTTCATCTTTGCTTAGCTCCATTTGGTTCGGTTCCTTTCTCATTTCTCTTTCCGCTATTGCCAGTGTTGGGTCGGGCCACTGCTTAAAATTGGTTTTCGTCCAGGAGTTAGTTCCCTTTGGCCTTCCACCCGCTGCCGAATACGTGATTCTAGTACCTAAGCCTACCATAGGGAGTGCTGAACGGCGAGATTGCCCCCTTCTCACCGCCAGGTCCCTCTGTTCGGGTTCTATTCTTAGCTAGGTTGCCGTTCGAATGAATTGTTATATTAGCCGTGTTTTATTATGCACGGATGATCCATATGGATCATGGGTGTAAATAAAACGCTCCAGATCATGGAAGCATTTTTATTTTGTGTTCTGACAGTAGTTCGACAATTAACTCCTGTCAATGCTGTGATATTTGAGGGCAGTGTTTCCATGCCAACATAAACATGCACATCTTTTACGATGATGATTACAATTTTCACCGGCAAACGCAAAACAATTGTGCAAATCACACAAAATTGTTAGAAATTAAGATTGAAATACAAATTTTGTATTACTGTTAGCACAATATTACTTAATGAAGGAATAAAAGTGAGTATTAAAATGTAGTTCAAAAAATAATATTTTGTATACTTATCAGGCAATGCTGTAAATTGGAAATGGTTTCCAGGCAAATCAGCTTCCATGAACCTAGCAGGGAATAGCGGAATCAAATTTCGGATCACGATAAATGATCCCGATAGCTATCTGGATCATGTGTTGTTGTTGCAATGCGTGCAAATCAATGATCTATATAGATCATGAGTGCATAATAAAACACGGCTATTGTTCGTATAACTTAGACTTTTCTCGTTCATCCTCTCCGTCCAGTTTCCCATTTAGAGATTTTTCTGCAATTAATGCTGATGATCTACAACGTCATGTAGCTAATATACCATGGCAATATATTTATAGCCTACGTAGTGGGCTATAAGATGTGTAAAACACATCTTGATTGATGAAAACGTAAAGTGAATGAATTTAAGAATATCTAAGTTGACAAAGGTCAAGGTTTAAAGGAATAATATAACCAGTGAAGTGTAGTACACAAATCAAAGTCTAAAAGAAGAATGAACTTGTGAAGTGCAGTGAAGAAATCTTGAAGCTGTCATAGAAGGAAACAATCAACGGAAGAATGCTGAACGGTATTCGAGCGATGTAAGGCTGCTCCACATATCTATTATTGTAAGATAGAATAGTATAATAATGTTATTTAAACTAAGAATTACATAATTTACACTTTTGTAAAGAACCAGGGAAAAAGTCCCTCCATATCCCAGGGAAATCAGCTTATATTTTATGCCTAGGGGCCGACTGTCAAGAAAAAAGGGGCCGGTAAGCTGCAAAATTAATTAATTTTAATAAACTGTGGTGTTGATCCTCGCACCTTATTAGGTCGCTGTGAATATACATATATCCCAAAATCACATTAACGACTAAAACGGAAAAATACGGGCCTTCCATGCAACAGTTTCTACCCCGAAACTTTAACGGAGAGCGTCTAGCGGGCATCTAGGGAATCAAATTGAACCGTGGGCTGTGTCAATTAAAAAATTAATACATTGAACTAAAGAGTTGAAAGAAAAATCCATTGTAAAAGATAAGCCATAGAACACTGAACTGAAAAATATTACAAAAAATTCTACTCCTGTCGTAAAAAAACAATAATATCCCTCGCTAACCTATTGACAGTCGGTATTTTGGCGCACTTTCTCGGTTAATCTTTGTTAATTCAGAAAAAGGAAAGAATTAGAAATCAAGAAGGATGAACTTAAAGGGTCAGTAGCCCAGCTCACAGGTGCGATTAACTCCGTGATGGAGCAGCTTAGGGGTTTTAGAGAATCGCATGACCAGGATAGAGCAGAATAATTCTCAGGTGGTTATGCAACTGGTAAACGATCAATTAGGAGCTATCACTAATCGGCTAATTGTTCTGGAACGAACGAATATCCCTACCCCACAAGTGGAACCGTCGGTTCAACTATATGCACCTAGTTGTGAAGAAGATTTAAAGGAAATCTCTAAGCTTCCCGATTCTGTTAAACAACTATAGGTCTTCGACGGAAACCGTGTGCATTACGTATCTTGGGTTCATAGTGTTGAAACGGTGTTGAAGGATTATGAGATTGTTCGAAATAAGCCTATCTATCACGCAATCCTTCAACATATTCGGCAATAGATTAGGGGGAAGGCTGACTCAGCCCTTGTGTCACACAACATCTTCGGCGGCGATTGGGTAGAAGTGAAGAGAGTTCTCTCCCTTCATTACGCGGATAAAAGAGACATTCAAACGTTGGAACATCAACTTAACCAGCTCACGCAAGGCAATTCAAAGTTGATGATTTCTACGCTACCGTAAATCACCAATTTTCACTGATTATCAGTAAGATTAGGGCCGAAGTCTATTCCCCTGAAACAATGAGTGCTTTGGTGGAAACCTACCGAAATCGCGCGTTGGACGTCTTCGTAAGGGGCCTAAATGGAGACCTTGCTAGACTGCTAAAAATTCAAAAACCACGAACCTTGCCTGAGGCATATTCTGCATGTCTTCAGATGCAGAATTTGAATTTCAGAAGTAATTCGGTCCATGTAAACGCTCCTAACACAGTATCATATCCTGTACATTATAATTTTAAGAGAAATTCTGAAAACTTTAACAGGTCTTATAGCGCAAGGAGCAAAATTCCCTATCGATCAGCTACGAATGTCATCTAGGCCGACTACCTCGAATCTACCAATCAAAATGGAAGTGGATAGTTCTGTTCATACGAGACGTGTAGCAATATGAATAGACCAAACCCATTCAGGCATAATCCAAGATCCCTCAATTACCCTCACGAGCAACAGCGGCTTCATCACATTACGCCTGAGAAGCCCGAACCACCAACCGTAGGGGAAAGCACGATATGTGGCGATCTTACTAATGAAGAACCACCACCAGAAAATTTTATGGTGGAGGCCTAATTTCCAGCGTACCATACTTAGAGTATGTAGAGAACAGAGAAGAGATACTGGAGAGATATTATTTCCCCCAGATGATGTCTCAGATTAGGAAGTTCGCTGCCTCACGTGATGTGTGCAAAGCAAACAAATACGACCGACATCCTACAAACCCTGAATTGCAACCAACACCTTGCCCCAAATACCCTAGTGAAATTCTCCATATGGACATTATGGAAACTCAAAAATTCCTGATCATTTTTCATATTAAAGAGAAATCAGCCATTTATATTAGATCCAAGTTAATTAAAGTTTTGCACTACTTCACAGTCCCAGAAAACATAAAAAAAGAAATAAAAAGGGTAATGAAATGTAAAGCAGCTGTACATATTAAACCAAAATTAAAAATTAATTAAATTTAAGAGAAATTATAGTAATTTAATATTAAGAAAAACGAAGTAAAAATTGTATAACATTTTAAGGAAAATAATTCGCTTATTAACTAGAATTCTTGATTAAAATTGTCATGTCATTATGTGTTACAGTTTAGGTATCCTGGTGCCTGCACAATCTTTGCACATTTTCCATATAAATCAGCCGTAGTGACGATTAGGGAAAGCAATGCTTGGCTGACAAATGGTTACTACAAACTAGTTCACGCCATCGATCTCCAGAACTATCGGACAATCCTCGAAAAGACGGAGAGGCTGTTTACAGAGTACATAGCAGATGATGAAGCACGGCTGGTTCTTAATTTCCACCGGAACCAGATAAAGGACCGAATAAAAGAGTTAAGTGACCCCAAAACAAGGCAGAATAGATCTATTAACTGGATAGGATCAGCCTGGAAATGGCTGACTGGCTGATGATGATGATGATGATGATGATGATGATGATGATGATGATGATGATGATGATGATGATGATGATGATGATGATGATGATGATGATGATGATGATGATGATGATGATGATGATGATGATAATGATGATGATGATGATGATGATGATGATGATGATGATGATGATGATGATAATGATGATGATGATGATGATGATGATGATGATGATGATGATGATGATGATACATTTGGTCAAATTTTGAAAATTTAGATTTTTTTCAAAAAATTCAATGTTTTTGATCAAATTTTGAAAATTGCGATTTTTTTCAAAAAATTCAATATTTTTGACCAAATTTTGAAAATTTCGATTTTTTTCAAAAAATTCAATATTTTTGACAAAATTTTGAAATTTCCGATTTTTTTCAAATATTTCAATATTTTTGACAAAATTTTGAAAATTTCGATTTTTTTCAAAAAATTCAATATTTTTGACAAAATTTTGAAAATTTCGATTTTTTTCAAAAAATTCAATATTTTTGACAAAATTTTTAAAATTTCGATTTTTCTCAAAAAATTCAATATTTTTGACAAAATTTTGAAATTTTCGATTTTTTTCAAAAAATTCAATATTTTTGATAAAATTTTGAAATTTCCGATTTTTTTCAAAAAATTCAATATTTTTGACAAAATTTTGAAAATTTCGATTTTTTTCAAAAAATTCAATATTTTTGACAAAATTTTGAAAATTTCGATTTTTTTCAAAAATTTTGAAATTTTCGATTTTTTTCAAAAAATTCAATATTTTTGACCAAATTTTGAAAATTTCGATTTTTTTCAAAAAAACTTGAAATTTTCGATTTTTTTCAAAAAATTCAATATTTTTGACCAAATTTTGAAAATTTCGATTTTTTTCAAAAAATTCAATATTTTTGACAAAATTTTGAAAATTTCGATTTTTTTCAAAAATTTTGAAATTTTCGATTTTTTTCAAAAAATTCAATATTTTTGACCAAATTTTGAAAATTTCGATTTTTTTCAAAAAATTCAATATTTTTGACCAAATTTTGAAAATTTCGATTTTTTTTCAAAAAATTCAATATTTTTGACCAAATTTTGAAAATTTCGATTTTTTTCAAAAAATTCAATATTTTTGACCAAATTGTGAAAAACTCGATTTTTTTCAAAAATTTTGAAATTCTCGATTTTCTTCAAAAAATTCAATATTTTTGACCAAATTTTGAAATTTTCGATTTTTTTCAAAAATTTTGAAATTTTCAATTTTTTTCAAAAAATTCAAATTTTGACCAAATTTTGAAAATTTCGATTTTTTTCAAAAAATTCAATATTTTTGACCAAATTTTGAAAATGTCGATTTTTTTCAAAAAATTCAGTATTTTTGACCAAATTTTGAAAATTTCGATATCTTCAAAAAATTCAATATTTTTGACAAAATTTTGAAAATTTCGATTTTTTTCAAAAATTTTGAAATTTTCAATTTTTCTCAAAAAATTCAATATTTTTGACCAAATTTTGAAAATGTCGATTTTTTTCAAAAAATTCAATATTTTTGACCAAATTTTGAAAATTTCGATTTTTTTCAAAAATTTTCAAATTTTCAATTTTTCTCAAAAAATTCAATATTTTTGACCAAATTTTGAAAATGTCGATTTTTTTCAAAAAATTCAATATTTTTGATTTTGAAATTTTGAAAATTTCGATATTTTTCAAAAAATTCAATATTTTTGACCAAATTTTGAAAATTTCGATTTTTTTTCAAAAAATTCAATATTTTTGACCAAATTTTGAAAATTTCGATTTTTTTCAAAAAATTCAATATTTTTGACCAAATTTTGAAAATTTCGATTTTTTTCAAAAAATTCAATATTTTTGACAAAATTTTGAAAATTTCGATTTTTTTCAAAAATTTTAATATTTTTGACCAAATTTTGAAAATTTCGATTTTTTTCAAAAAATTCAATATTTTTGACCAAATTTTGAAATTTTCGATTTTTTTCAAAAAATTCAATATTTTTGACAAAATTTTGAAAATTTCGATTTTTTTCAAAAAATTCAATATTTTTGACAAAATTTTGAAAATTTCGATTTTTTTCAAAAATTTTGAAATTTTTGACCAAATTTTGAAAATTTCGATTTTTTTCAAAAAATTCAATATTTTTGACCAAATTTTGAAAATTTCGATTTTTTTCAAAAAATTCAATATTTTTGACCAAATTTTGAAATTTTCGATTTTTTTCAAAAAATTCAATATTTTTGACCAAATTTTGAAATTTTCGATTTTTTTCAAAAAATTCAATATTTTTGACCAAATTTTGAAATTTTCGATTTTTTTCAAAAAATTCAATATTTTTGACCAAATTTTGAAATTTTCGATTTTTTTCAAAAAATTCAATATTTTTGACCAAATTTTGAAAATTTCGATTTTTTTCAAAAAATTCAATATTTTTGACCAAATTTTGAAAATTTCGATTTTTTTCAAAAAATTCAATATTTTTGACAAAATTTTGAAAATTTCGATTTTTTTCAAAAATTTTAATATTTTTGACCAAATTTTGAAAATTTCGATTTTTTTCAAAAAATTCAATATTTTTGACCAAATTTTGAAAATTTCGATTTTTTTCAAAAAATTCAATATTTTTGACCAAATTTTGAAAATTTCGATTTTTTTCAAAAAATTCAATATTTTTGACCAAATTTTGAAATTTTCGATTTTTTTCAAAAAATTCAATATTTTTGACCAAATTTTGAAATTTTCGATTTTTTTCAAAAAATTCAATATTTTTGACAAAATTTTGAAAATTTCGATTTTTTTCAAAAAATTCAATATTTTTGACCAAATTTTGAAATTTTCGATTTTTTTCAAAAAATTCAATATTTTTGACCAAATTTTGAAAATTTCGATTTTTTTCAAAAAATTCAATATTTTTGACCAAATTTTGAAATTTTCGATTTTTTTCAAAAAATTCAATATTTTTGACCAAATTTTGAAATTTTCGATTTTTTTCAAAAAATTCAATATTTTTGACAAAATTTTGAAAATTTCGATTTTTTTCAAAAAATTCAATATTTTTGACCAAATTTTGAAATTTTCGATTTTTTTCAAAAAATTCAATATTTTTGACCAAATTTTGAAAATTTCGATTTTTTTCAAAAAATTCAATATTTTTGACAAAATTTTGAAAATTTCGATTTTTTTCAAAAATTTTGAAAATTTCGATTTTTTTCAAAAAATTCAATATTTTTGACCAAATTTTGAAATTTTCGATTTTTTTCAAAAAATTCAATATTTTTGACCAAATTTTGAAATTTTCGATTTTTTTCAAAAAATTCAATATTTTTGACAAAATTTTGAAAATTTCGATTTTTTTCAAAAAATTCAATATTTTTGACCAAATTTTGAAATTTTCGATTTTTTTCAAAAAATTCAATATTTTTGACCAAATTTTGAAATTTTCGATTTTTTTCAAAAAATTCAATATTTTTGACCAAATTTTGAAATTTTCGATTTTTTTCAAAAAATTCAATATTTTTGACCAAATTTTGAAATTTTCGATTTTTTTCAAAAAATTCAATATTTTTGACCAAATTTTGAAAATTTCGATTTTCTTCAAAAAATTCAATATTTTTGACCAAATTTTGAAAATTTCGATTTTTTTCAAAAAATTCAATATTTTTGACCAAATTTTGAAAATTTCGATTTTTTTCAAAAAATTCAATATTTTTGACAAAATTTTGAAAATTTCGATTTTTTTCAAAAATTTTGAAAATTTCGATTTTTTTCAAAAAATTCAATATTTTTGACCAAATTTTGAAAATTTCGATTTTTTTCAAAAAATTCAATATTTTTGACAAAATTTTGAAAATTTCGATTTTTTTCAAAAATTTTGAAAATTTCGATTTTTTTCAAAAAATTCAATATTTTTGACAAAATTTTGAAAATTTCGATTTTTTTCAAAAAATTCAATATTTTTGACCAAATTTTGAAAATTTCGATTTTTTTCAAAAAATTCAATATTTTTGACCAAATTCTGAAATTTTCGATTTTTTTCAAAAAATTCAATATTTTTGACCAAATTTTGAAATTTTCGATTTTTTTCAAAAAATTCAATATTTTGACAAAATTTTGAAAATTTCGATTTTTTTCAAAAAATTCAATATTTTTGACCAAATTTTGTAAATTTCGATTTTTTTCAAAAAATTCAATATTTTTGACCAAATTTTGAAATTTTCGATTTTTTTCAAAAAATTCAATATTTTTGACCAAATTTTGAAAATTTCGATTTTTTTCAAAAAATTCAATATTTTTGACCAAATTTTGAAAATTTCGATTTTTTTCAAAAAATTCAATATTTTTGACCAAATTTTGAAAATTTCGATTTTTTTCAAAAAATTCAATATATTTGACCAAATTTTGAAAATTTCGATTTTTTTCAAAAAATTCAATATTTTTGACCAAATTTTGAAAATTTCGATTTTTTTCAAAAAATTCAATATTTTTGACCAAATTTTGAAAATTTCGATTTTTTTCAAAAAATTCAATATTTTTGACAAAATTTTGAAAATTTCGATTTTTTTCAAAAATTTTGAAAATTTCGATTTTTTTCAAAAAATTCAATATTTTTGAGCAAATTTTGAAAATTTCGATTTTTTTCAAAAAATTCAATATTTTTGACCAAATTTTTT
>CAJJIO010000001.1:0-54999 GCA_905187475.1 Syritta pipiens
TGTATGTGTATGTGTATGTGTATGTGTATGTGTATGTGTATGTGTATGTGTATGTGTATGTGATGTGTATGTGTATGTGTATGTGTATTTGTATGTGTATGTGTATGTGTATGTGTATGTGTATGTGTATGTGTATGTGTATGTGTATGTGTATGTGTATGTGTATTGTATGTGTATGTGTATGTGTATGTGTATGTGTATGTGTATGTGTTGTGTATGTGTATGTGTATGTGTATGTGTATGTATGGATTTTGTTCCGGATCCTACAAGTGGTGTCAGAAGTGGGATAGATAAGACGACAACTTGGGAAAACCCAATTATGACGAAAAGGAGAAAAACCCAAACGACGACGACGACAAAAAGGGTAATTAACGACGACGCAAAAAAAGGATAATTAACGACTACAGCAAAGAAGACGATTGGTGTATAGCGAAACACTTATGAATTTAGGACGTACCTAAAACAATAAACGACGGCGCGCAGTCGCAACGACGACGACGAAACCAAACAAGACGTTTCCTGCGGTTTATTAAAACAATAGGAGAGGAAAACTAGAGTGTTCAGCTTTGTATTTCGGAGTTGCGGTGCGAATTTCGAAGAGTGAAGTTCTATAGTGCGCGAAAAAATGAGTGTGTTAAAAGACGATAGCTCTAGCGGGGATGAAGGAACCCCCAACTTACATTCTTTGACGGTGGTCCAGTTGAAAGAGAAGTTACGTGATCTAAACTTAACCACTACCGGGAAGAAGGCGGAACTTAGAAGCAGGTTGATGACGGCACGAGACGAAAGATCCGAAGCTGATGAAGACGTTGACGAGGGTAAGCAAGATGACGGTGAATCAGCAAGGATAAAGGACACGGCGCAGGCAAATCTGGCTCAGCGTTCCACCTTAAGTTTTAAGGATGTGGAAGACGCGTTAGAAGCTTTCAACGGCGAGGGAAGCCAAAGTGTACACCAGTGGCTTCGCAATTTTGAGGACACAGCTGACATTTGTGGTTGGACGGACGCTCAAAAGGTCGTTTACGGGCGTAAGCTTTTGAAGGGAGCTGCAAAGCTGTTTATTAGCTTCGAATGTCGGGATGTCCGTTCCTGGGCCAAAATACGAACGTCGTTGATGTCCGAATTCGGAGAGGCAAGGAGCAGCAAGGACGTCCATCGAGAACTAAGCAATGTAAGGAAGAAGCCGAATGAGTCTGGTCAGGAATACATTTACCACTGGAGTACCGCGAGGCAACGGTCAGGTTGAGCGGATTAACAGAGTGGTTAATTCTGTTTTGACCAAGTTGGCAGCACCGAAACCTGACACCTGGTACAAGTTTGTTTCCCGTGTTCAGCAGTACATAAACGCTTCCTACTGCCGCAGTGTGGAAACAACGCCGTTTGAGTTACGAATAAGGAAAAGAATGCAACTCAAGGACAATCTGGAGCTTCGAGCACTCGTAGAAGAAGAATTTAGATCGAGCTACGTCCATGATAGAACTGAGTTGAGAAAATCAGCAATGAAGCAAATAGCTAAAGTCCAGGAAGAGAACCAGAGGAGTTACAATCGAGGTCGCAAGATATCGACGAGGTACCGAGTTGGAGATATAGTAGCCATTAGACGTACTCAGTTTGGCACTGGACTCAAGCTGCGTGGTAAATTTCTTGGGCCTATAAGGTTGTATCTGTTCTGCGAGGGACAGATATCTGGTGGAGAAGATCGGAGACCATGAAGGACCTAACAGCACGAGTACGGCTGCCGATGACATGAAGCCGTATCCGTTGTTCCAAGACAGCCGTCTCGAAGAGGATTTCATCGAGGCTGATCAAGATGACCGAGAGATGTAGGATCGCAATGGATTCTACGGACAGTTGGTCGTCGGCGTTCGTGAGATACGGACGTATCCTTTTTTATGTAATACCTATACCTTATGCAATAAAATTGATGTGAATAGCAATAATATTCGGTGGTTTTCGTTCCGGATCCTACATGTATGTGTATGTGAATGTGTATGTGTATGTGTATGTGTATGTGTATGTGTATGTGTATGTGTATGTGTATGTATATGTGTATGTGTATGTGTATGTGTATGTGTATGTGTATGTGTATGTGTATGTGTATGTGTATGTGTATGTGTATGTGTATGTGTATGTGTATGTGTATGTGTATGTGTATGTGTATGTGTATGTGTATGTGTATGTGTATGTGTATGTGTATGTGTATGTGTATGTGTATGTGTATGTGTATGTGTATGTGTATGTGTATGTGTATGTGTATGTGTATGTGTATGTGTATGTGTATGTGTATGTGTATGTGTATGTGTATGTGTATGTGTATGTGTATGTGTATGTGTATGTGTATGTGTATGTGTATGTGTATGTGTATGTGTATGTGTATGTGTATGTGTATGTGTATGTGTATGTGTATGTGTATGTGTATGTGTATGTGTATGTGTATGTGTATGTGTATGTGTATGTGTATGTGTATGTGTATGTGTATGTGTATGTGTATGTGTATGTGTATGTGTATGTGTATGTGTATGTGTATGTGTATGTGTATGTGTATGTGTATGTGTATGTGTATGTGTATGTGTATGTGTATGTGTATGTGTATGTGTATGTGTATGTGTATGTGTATGTGTATGTGTATGTGTATGTGTATGTGTATGTGTATGTGTATGTGTATGTGTATGTGTATGTGTATGTGTATGTGTATGTGTATGTGTATGTGTATGTGTATGTATGGATTTTGTTCCGGATCCTACAAGTGGTGTCAGAAGTGGGATAGATAAGACGACAACTTGGGAAAACCCAAATTATGACGAAAAGGAGAAAAACCCAAACGACGACGACGACAAAAAAGGGTAATTAACGACGACGCAAAAAAAGGATAATTAACGACTACAGCAAAGAAGACGATTGGTGTATAGCGAAACACTTATGAATTTAGGACGTACCTAAAACAATAAACGACGGCGCGCAGTCGCAACGACGACGACGAAACCAAACAAGACGTTTCCTGCGGTTTATTAAAACAATAGGAGAGGAAAACCTAGAGTGTTCAGCTTTGTATTTCGGAGTTGCGGTGCGAATTTCGAAGAGTGAAGTTCTATAGTGCGCGAAAAAATGAGTGTGTTAAAAGACGATAGCTCTAGCGGGGATGAAGGAACCCCCAACTTACATTCTTTGACGGTGGTCCAGTTGAAAGAGAAGTTACGTGATCTAAACTTAACCACTACCGGGAAGAAGGCGGAACTTAGAAGCAGGTTGATGACGGCACGAGACGAAAGATCCGAAGCTGATGAAGACGTTGACGAGGGTAAGCAAGATGACGGTGAATCAGCAAGGATAAAGGACACGGTGCAGGCAAATCTGGCTCAGCGTTCCACCTTAAGTTTTAAGGATGTGGAAGACGCGTTAGAAGCTTTCAACGGCGAGGGAAGCCAAAGTGTACACCAGTGGCTTCGCAATTTTGAGGACACAGCTGACATTTGTGGTTGGACGGACGCTCAAAAGGTCGTTTACGGGCGTAAGCTTTTGAAGGGAGCTGCAAAGCTGTTTATTAGCTTCGAATGTCGGGATGACATTTCCTAAGGGAAATCCGTTATATATACAACTATTTCGTGCAAAAACGGATTTTTGTTAAGAACAACGATAAGCTAGATATCTATCTTCTCGTCACTAAACACAATCAATATGAAATCCGTTTTTGCTTGCGCATCTTTGCTAAAAAAAAGTTTCATTAATTGGAAATCTCTTATTGCAGGTATGAATTACTGCTAGGAAAGAAGACTAATCTCAAATCTATTTCAGCGGATAAACATTTTTTATTGAAAAACCCCTTAAATGTGAAATATTTTTGTTCAGGAACGCGTTTTCGTTAGGAAATATAAAAATTTGATATGTGTTTTTGCATATTTGTACTTGTTACTTAGGAAAACCCGTTATATATACAACTATTTCGTGCAAAAACTGATTTTTGTTTAGAACAACGATAAGCTAGATATCTATCTTTGCAGATGGACGTTTTCGTCACTAAACACAATCAATATGAAATCCGTTTTTGCTTGTGCATCTTTGCTAAAAAAAAGTTTAGTTAATTGGAAATCGCTTATTGCAGGTATGAATTACTGCTAGGAAAGAAGACTAATCTCAAATCTATTTCTGCGGATAAACATTTTTTGTTAAGAAACCCCATAAATGTGAAATATTTTTGTTCAGGGACGCTTTTTCGTTAGGAAATATAAACATTTGATATGTGTTTTTGCATATTTTGTATACTTGTTACCTATTAAATCCGTTATGTATACAACTATTTCGTGCAAAAACGGATTTTTGTTAAGAACAATGATAAGCTTGATATCTATCTGTGCAGATGGACGTTTTTGTCATGAAACACAGTCAATATGAGATCCGTTTTTGCTTGTGCATCTTTGCTAAAAAAAAGTTTCGTTAATTGGAAATCGCTTATTGCAGGTATGAATTACTGCTAGGAAAGAAGATTAATCTCAAATCTATTTCTGCGGATAAACATTTTTTGTTAAGAAACCCCATAAATGTGAAATATTTTTGTTCAGGGACGATTTTTCGTTAGGAAATATAAACATTTGATATGTGTTTTTGCATATTTTGTATACTTGTTACATAGGAAATCCGTTATATATACAACTATTTCGTGCAAAAACGGATTTTTGTTAAGAACAATGATAAACTTGATATCTATATGTGCAGATCTACGTTTTTGTCATGAAACACAGTCAATATGAGATCCGTTTTTGCTTGTGCATCTTTGCTAAAAAAAAGTTTCGTTAATTGGAAATCGCTTATTGCAGGTATGAATTACTTCCAGGAAAGAAGATTAATCTGATACCTATTTCTGCGGATAAACATTTTTTGTTAATAAACCCCATAAGTGTGAAATATTTTTGTTCAGGAACGCTTTTTCGTTAGGAAATATAAAAATTTGATATGTGTTTTTGCATATTTGTACTTGTTACTTAGGAAAACCCGTTATATATACAACTATTTCGTGCAAAAACTGATTTTTGTTTAGAATACCGATAAGCTAGATATCTATCTGTGCAGATGGACGTTTTCGTCACTACACACAATGAATATGAGATCCGTTTTTGCTTGTGCATCTTTGCTAAAAAAAAGTTTCGTTAATTGGAAATCGCTTATTGCAGGTATGAATTACTGCTAGGAAAGAAGATTAATCTCAAATCTATTTCTGCGGATAAACATCTTTTGTTAAGAAACCCCATAAATGTGAAATATTTTTGTTCAGGGACGCTTTTTCGTTAGGAAATATAAACATCTGATATGTGTTTTTGCATATTTTGTATACTCCTTACTTAGGAAATCCGTTATATATACAACTATTTCGTGCAAGAACGGATTTTTGTTAAGAACAATGATAAACTTGATATCTATCTGTGCAGATGGACGTTTTCGTCACTAAACACAATCAATGTGAAATCCGTTTTTGCTTGTACATCTTTGCTAAAAAAAAGTTTCGTTAATTTTAAATCGCTTATTGCAGGTATGAATTACTGCTAGGAAAGAAGATTAATCTCAAATCTATTTCTGCGGATAAACATTTTTTGTTAAGAAACCCCATAAATGTGAAATATTTTTGTTCAGGGACGCTTTTTCGTTAGGAAATATAAACATCTGATATGTGTTTTTGCATATTTTGTATACTTCTTACTTAGGAAATCCGTTATATATACAACTATTTCGTGCAAAAACGGATTTTTGTTAAGAACAATGATGAACTTGATATCTATCTGTGCAGATGGACGTTTTCGTCACTAAACACAATCAATGTGAAATCCGTTTTTGCTTGTGCATCTTTGCTAAAAAAAAGTTTCGTTAATTGGAAATCGCTTATTGCAGGTATGAATTACTGCTAGGAAAGAAGATTAATCTCAAACCTATTTCTGCGGATAAAATTTTTTTGTTAAGAAACCCCATAAATGTGAAATATTTTTGTTCAGAGACGCTTTTTCGTTAGGAAATATAAACATTTGATATGTGTTTTTGCATATTTTGTATACTTGTTACTTAGGAAAACCCGTTATATATACAACTATTTCGTGCAAAAACTGATTTTTGTTTAGAATACCGATAAGCTAGATATCTATCTTTGCAGATGGACGTTTTCGTCACTAAAAACAATCAAAATGAAATCCGTTTTTGCTTGTGCATCTTTGCTAAAAAAAAGTTTCGTTAATTGGAAATCGCTTATTGAAGGTATGAATTACTGCTAGGAAAGACGATTAATCTCAAATCTATTTCTGCGGATAAACATCTTTTGTTAAGAAACCCCATAAATGTGAAATATTTTTGTTCAGGGACGCTTTTTCGTTAGGAAATATAAACATCTGATATGTGTTTTTGCATATTTTGTATACTCCTTACTTAGGAAATCCGTTATATATACAACTATTTCGTGCAAGAACGGATTTTTGTTAAGAACAATGATAAACTTGATATCTATCTGTGCAGATGGACGTTTTCGTCACTGAACACAATCAATGTGAAATCCGTTTTTGCTTGTGCATCTTTGCTAAAAAAAAGTTTCGTTAATTGGAAATCGCTTATTGCAGGTATGAACTACTGCTAGGAAAGAAGATTAATCTCAAATCTATTTCTGCGGATAAACATTTTTTGTTAAGAAACCCCATAAATGTGAAATATTTTTGTTCAGGGACGCTTTTTCGTTAGGAAATATAAACATGTGATATGTGTTTTTGCATATTTTGTATACTTCTTACTTAGGAAATCCGTTATATATACAACTATTTCGTGCAAAAACGGATTTTTGTTTAGAATACCGATAAGCTAGATATCTATCCTTGCAGATGGACGTTTTCGTCACTAAGCACAATCAATATGAGATCCCTTTTTGCTTGTACATCTTTGCTAAAAAAAAGTTTCGTTAATTGGAAATCGCCTATTGCAGGTATGAATTACTGCTAGGAAAGAAGATTAATCTGATATCTATTTCTGCGGATAAACATTTTTTGTTAAGAAACCCCATAAATGTGAAATATTTTTGTTCAGGAACGCTTTTTCGTTAGGAAATATCCAAATTGGATGTGTTTTTGCACATGTTGTATACTTCTTACTTAGGAAATCCGTTATATATACAACTATTTTGTGCAAAAACTGATTTTTGTTTAGAACAACGATAAGCTAGATATTCATCTGTGCAAATGGACGTTTTTGTCATGAAACACAGTCAATATGAGATCCCTTTTTGCTTGTACATCTTTGCTAAAAAAAAGTTTCGTTAATTGGAAATCGCTAATTGCAGGTATGAATTACTGCTAGGAAAGAAGATTAATCTGATATCTATTTCTGCGGATAAACATTTTTTGTTAAGAAACCCCATAAGTGTGAAATATTTTTGTTCAGGAACGCTTTTTCGTTAGGAAATATAAACATTTGGTATGTGTTTTTGCATATTTTGTATACTTGCTACATAGGAAATCCGTTATATATACAACTATTTCGTGCAACAACGGATTTTTGTTAAGAACAACGATAAGCTAGATATCTATCTGTGCAGATGGACGTTTTCGTCACTAAACACAATCAATATGAAATCCGTTTTTGCTTGTGCATCTTTGCTAAAAAAAAGTTTCGTTAATTGGAAATCGCTTATTGCAGGTATGAATTACTGCTAGGAAAGAAGATTAATCTCAAATCTATTTCTGCGGATAAACATTTTTTGTTAAGAAACCCCATAAATGTGAAATATTTTTGTTCAGGGACGCTTTTTCGTTAGGAAATATAAACATTTGATATGTGTTTTTGCATATTTTGTATACTTGTTACCTATTAAATCCGTTATGTATACAACTATTTCGTGCAAAAACGGATTTTTGTTAAGAACAATGATAAGCTTGATATCTATCTGTGCAGGTGGACGTTTTTGTCATGAAACACAGTCAATATGAGATCCGTTTTTGCTTGTGCATCTTTGCTAAAAAAAAGTTTCGTTAATTGGAAATCGCTTATTGCAGGTATGAATTACTGCTAGGAAAGAAGATTAATCTGAAATCTATTTCTGCGGATAAACATTTTTTGTTAAGAAACCCCATGAATGTGAAATATTTTTGTTCAGGGACGCTTTTTCGTTAGGAAATATCCAAATTTGATATGTGTTTTTGCACATTTTGTATACTTCTTACTTAGGAAATCCGTTATATATACAACTATTTTGTGCAAAAACGGATTTTTGTTAAGAACAACGATAAGCTAGATATCTATCTTTGCAGATGGACGTTTTCGTCACGAAACAGAATCAATATGAAATCCGTTTTTGCTTGTGCATCTTTGCTAAAAAGAAGTTTCGTTAATTGGAAATCGCTTATTGCAGGTATGAATTACTGCTAGGAAAGAAGACTAATCTGAAATCTATTTCTGCGGATAAACATTTTTTGTTAAGAAACCCCATAAATGTGAAATATTTTTGTTCAGGGACGCTTTTTCGTTAGGAAATATAAACATTTGATATGTGTTTTTGCATATTTTGTATACTTGTTACTTAGGAAAACCTGTTATATATACAACTATTTCGTGCAAAAACTGATTTTTGTTTAGAATACCGATAAGCTAGATATCTATCTTTGCAGATGGACGTTTTTGTCACTAAAAACAATCAATATGAAATCCGTTTTTGCTTGTGCATCTTTGCTAAAAAAAAGTTTCGTTAATTGGAAATCGCTTATTGAAGGTATGAATTACTGCTAGGAAAGAAGATTAATCTCAAATCTATTTCTGCGGATAAACATTTTTTGTTAAGAAACCCCATAAATGTGAAATATTTTTGTTCAGGGACGCTTTTTCGTTAGGAAATATAAACATTTGATATGTGTTTTTGCATATTTTGTATACTTGTTACCTATTAAATCCGTTATGTATACAACTATTTCGTGCAAAAACGGATTTTTGTTAAGAACAATGATAAGCTTGATATCTATCTGTGCAGGTGGACGTTTTTGTCATGAAACACAGTCAATATGAGATCCGTTTTTGCTTGTGCATCTTTGCTAAAAAAAAGTTTCGTTAATTGGAAATCGCTTATTGCAGGTATGAATTACTGCTAGGAAAGAAGATTAATCTGAAATCTATTTCTGCGGATAAACATTTTTTGTTAAGAAACCCCATGAATGTGAAATATTTTTGTTCAGGGACGCTTTTTCGTTAGGAAATATCCAAATTTGATATGTGTTTTTGCACATTTTGTATACTTCTTACTTAGGAAATCCGTTATATATACAACTATTTTGTGCAAAAACGGATTTTTGTTAAGAACAACGATAAGCTAGATATCTATCTTTGCAGATGGACGTTTTCGTCACGAAACAGAATCAATATGAAATCCGTTTTTGCTTGTGCATCTTTGCTAAAAAGAAGTTTCGTTAATTGGAAATCGCTTATTGCAGGTATGAATTACTGCTAGGAAAGAAGACTAATCTGAAATCTATTTCTGCGGATAAACATTTTTTGTTAAGAAACCCCATAAATGTGATATATTTTTGTTCAGGGACGCTTTTTCGTTAGGAAATATAAACATTTGATATGTGTTTTTGCATATTTTGTATACTTGTTACTTAGGAAAACCTGTTATATATACAACTATTTCGTGCAAAAACTGATTTTTGTTTAGAATACCGATAAGCTAGATATCTATCTTTGCAGATGGACGTTTTTGTCACTAAAAACAATCAATATGAAATCCGTTTTTGCTTGTGCATCTTTGCTAAAAAAAAGTTTCGTTAATTGGAAATCGCTTATTGAAGGTATGAATTACTGCTAGGAAAGAAGATTAATCTCAAATCTATTTCTGCGGATAAACATTTTTTGTTAAGAAACCCCATAAATGTGAAATATTTTTGTTCAGGGACGCTTTTTCGTTAGGAAATATCCAAATTGGATGTGTTTTTGCACATTTTGTATACTTCTTACTTAGGAAATCCGTTATATATACAACTATTTTGTGCAAAAACTGATTTTTGTTTAGAACAACGATAAGCTAGATATTCATCTGTGCAAATGGAAGTTTTTGTCATGAAACACAGTCAATATGAGATCCCTTTTTGCTTGTACATCTTTGCTAAAAAAAAGTTTCGTTAATTGGAAATCGCCTATTGCAGGTATGAATTACTGCTAGGAAAGAAGATTAATCTGATATCTATTTCTGTGGATAAACATTTTTTGTTAAGAAACCCCATAAATGTGAAATATTTTTGTTCAGGGACGCTTTTTCGTTAGGAAATATAAACATTTGATATGTGTTTTTGCATATTTTGTATACTTGTTCCATAGGAAATCCGTTATATATACAACTATTTCGTGCAAAAACGGATTTTTGTTAAGAACAATGATGAACTTGATATCTATCTGTGCAGATGGACGTTTTCGTCACTAAACACAATCAATGTGAAATCCGTTTTTGCTTGTGCATCTTTGCTAAAAAAAAGTTTCGTTAATTGGAAATCGCTTATTGCAGGTATGAATTACTGCTAGGAAAGAAGATTAATCTCAAACCTATTTCTGCGGATAAAATTTTTTTGTTAAGAAACCCCATAAATGTGAAATATTTTTGTTCAGAGACGCTTTTTCGTTAGGAAATATAAACATTTGATATGTGTTTTTGCATATTTTGTATACTTGTTACTTAGGAAAACCCGTTATATATACAACTATTTCGTGCAAAAACTGATTTTTGTTTAGAATACCGATAAGCTAGATATCTATCTTTGCAGATGGACGTTTTCGTCACTAAAAACAATCAAAATGAAATCCGTTTTTGCTTGTGCATCTTTGCTAAAAAAAAGTTTCGTTAATTGGAAATCGCTTATTGAAGGTATGAATTACTGCTAGGAAAGACGATTAATCTCAAATCTATTTCTGCGGATAAACATCTTTTGTTAAGAAACCCCATAAATGTGAAATATTTTTGTTCAGGGACGCTTTTTCGTTAGGAAATATAAACATCTGATATGTGTTTTTGCATATTTTGTATACTCCTTACTTAGGAAATCCGTTATATATACAACTATTTCGTGCAAGAACGGATTTTTGTTAAGAACAATGATAAACTTGATATCTATCTGTGCAGATGGACGTTTTCGTCACTGAACACAATCAATGTGAAATCCGTTTTTGCTTGTGCATCTTTGCTAAAAAAAAGTTTCGTTAATTGGAAATCGCTTATTGCAGGTATGAACTACTGCTAGGAAAGAAGATTAATCTCAAATCTATTTCTGCGGATAAACATTTTTTGTTAAGAAACCCCATAAATGTGAAATATTTTTGTTCAGGGACGCTTTTTCGTTAGGAAATATAAACATGTGATATGTGTTTTTGCATATTTTGTATACTTCTTACTTAGGAAATCCGTTATATATACAACTATTTCGTGCAAAAACGGATTTTTGTTTAGAATACCGATAAGCTAGATATCTATCCTTGCAGATGGACGTTTTCGTCACTAAGCACAATCAATATGAGATCCCTTTTTGCTTGTACATCTTTGCTAAAAAAAAGTTTCGTTAATTGGAAATCGCCTATTGCAGGTATGAATTACTGCTAGGAAAGAAGATTAATCTGATATCTATTTCTGCGGATAAACATTTTTTGTTAAGAAACCCCATAAATGTGAAATATTTTTGTTCAGGAACGCTTTTTCGTTAGGAAATATCCAAATTGGATGTGTTTTTGCACATGTTGTATACTTCTTACTTAGGAAATCCGTTATATATACAACTATTTTGTGCAAAAACTGATTTTTGTTTAGAACAACGATAAGCTAGATATTCATCTGTGCAAATGGACGTTTTTGTCATGAAACACAGTCAATATGAGATCCCTTTTTGCTTGTACATCTTTGCTAAAAAAAAGTTTCGTTAATTGGAAATCGCTAATTGCAGGTATGAATTACTGCTAGGAAAGAAGATTAATCTGATATCTATTTCTGCGGATAAACATTTTTTGTTAAGAAACCCCATAAGTGTGAAATATTTTTGTTCAGGAACGCTTTTTCGTTAGGAAATATAAACATTTGGTATGTGTTTTTGCATATTTTGTATACTTGTTACATAGGAAATCCGTTATATATACAACTATTTCGTGCAACAACGGATTTTTGTTAAGAACAACGATAAGCTAGATATCTATCTGTGCAGATGGACGTTTTCGTCACTAAACACAATCAATATGAAATCCGTTTTTGCTTGTGCATCTTTGCTAAAAAAAAGTTTCGTTAATTGGAAATCGCTTATTGCAGGTATGAATTACTGCTAGGAAAGAAGATTAATCTCAAATCTATTTCTGCGGATAAACATTTTTTGTTAAGAAACCCCATAAATGTGAAATATTTTTGTTCAGGGACGCTTTTTCGTTAGGAAATATAAACATTTGATATGTGTTTTTGCATATTTTGTATACTTGTTACCTATTAAATCCGTTATGTATACAACTATTTCGTGCAAAAACGGATTTTTGTTAAGAACAATGATAAGCTTGATATCTATCTTTGCAGATGGACGTTTTCGTCACGAAACAGAATCAATATGAAATCCGTTTTTGCTTGTGCATCTTTGCTAAAAAGAAGTTTCGTTAATTGGAAATCGCTTATTGCAGGTATGAATTACTGCTAGGAAAGAAGACTAATCTGAAATCTATTTCTGCGGATAAACATTTTTTGTTAAGAAACCCCATAAATGTGAAATATTTTTGTTCAGGGACGCTTTTTCGTTAGGAAATATAAACATTTGATATGTGTTTTTGCATATTTTGTATACTTGTTACTTAGGAAAACCCGTTATATATACAACTATTTCGTGCAAAAACTGATTTTTGTTTAGAATACCGATAAGCTAGATATCTATCTTTGCAGATGGACGTTTTTGTCACTAAAAACAATCAATATGAAATCCGTTTTTGCTTGTGCATCTTTGCTAAAAAAAAGTTTCGTTAATTGGAAATCGCTTATTGAAGGTATGAATTACTGCTAGGAAAGAAGATTAATCTCAAATCTATTTCTGCGGATAAACATTTTTTGTTAAGAAACCCCATAAATGTGAAATATTTTTGTTCAGGGACGCTTTTTCGTTAGGAAATATCCAAATTGGATGTGTTTTTGCACATTTTGTATACTTCTTACTTAGGAAATCCGTTATATATACAACTATTTTGTGCAAAAACTGATTTTTGTTTAGAACAACGATAAGCTAGATATTCATCTGTGCAAATGGAAGTTTTTGTCATGAAACACAGTCAATATGAGATCCCTTTTTGCTTGTACATCTTTGCTAAAAAAAAGTTTCGTTAATTGGAAATCGCCTATTGCAGGTATGAATTACTGCTAGGAAAGAAGATTAATCTGATATCTATTTCTGTGGATAAACATTTTTTGTTAAGAAACCCCATAAATGTGAAATATTTTTGTTCAGGGACGCTTTTTCGTTAGGAAATATAAACATTTGATATGTGTTTTTGCATATTTTGTATACTTGTTCCATAGGAAATCCGTTATATATACAACTATTTCGTGCAAAAACGGATTTTTGTTAAGAACAATGATAAGCTAGATATCTATCTTTGCAGATGGACGTTTTTGTCATGAAGCACAGTCAATATGAGATCCGTTTTTGCTTGTGCATCTTTGCTAAAAAATAGTTTCGTTAATTGGAAATCGCTTATTGCAGGTATGAATTACTGCTAAGAAAGAAGATTAATCTGAAATCTATTTCTGCGGATAAACATTTTTTGTTAAGAAATCCCATAAGTGTAAAATATTTTTGTTCAGGAACGCTTTTTCGTTAGGAAATATCAAAATTTGATATGTGTTTTTGCATATTTTGTATACTTGTTACATAGGAAATCCGTTATATATACAACTATTTCGTGCAAAAACGGATTTTTGTTAAGAACAATGATAAGCTAGATATCTATCTTTGCAGATGGACGCTTTTGTCATGAAGCACAGTCAATATGAGATCCGTTTTTGCTTGTGCATCTTTGCTAAAAAATAGTTTCGTTAATTGGAAATCGCTTATTGCAGGTATGAATTACTGCTAAGAAAGAAGATTAATCTGAAATCTATTTCTGCGGATAAACATTTTTTTTTAAGAAATCCCATAAGTGTAAAATATTTTTGTTCAGGAACGCTTTTTCGTTAGGAAATATCAAAATTTGATATGTGTTTTTGCATATTTTGTATACATGTTACCTAGGAAAACCCGTTATATATACAACTATTTCGTGCAAAAACTGATTTTTGTTTAGAATACCGATAAGCTAGATATCTATCTGTGCAGATGGACGTTTTTTTCATGAAACACAGTCAATATGAGATCCGTTTTTGCTTGTGCATCTTTGCTAAAAAAAAGTTTCGTTAATTGGAAAACGCTTATTGCAGGTATGAATTACTGCTAGGAAAGAAGATTAATCTCAAATCTATTTCTGCGGATAAACATTTTTTGTTAAGAAACCCCATAAATGTGAAATATTTTTGTTCAGGAACGCTTTTTCGTTAGGAAATATCCAAATTGGATGTGTTTTTGCACATTTTGTATACTTCTTACTTAGGAAATCCGTTATATATACAACTATTTTGTGCAAAAACTGATTTTTGTTTAGAACAACGATAAGCTAGATATTCATCTGTGCAAATGGACGTTTTTGTCATGAAACACAGTCAATATGAGATCCGTTTTTGCTTGTACATCTTTGCTAAACAGATGGACGTTTTTGTCATGAGACACAGTCAATATGAGATCCGTTTTTGCTTGTGCATTTTTGCTAAAAAAAAGTTTCGTTAATTGGAAATCGCTTATTGCAGGTATGAATTACTGCTAGGAAAGAAGATTAATCTCAAATCTATTTCCGCGGATAAACATTTTTTGTTAAGAAACCCCATAAATGTGAAATATTTTTGCTCAGGAACGCTTTTTCGTTAGGAAATATAAACATTTGATATGTGTTTTTGCACATTTTGTATACTTGTTACCTATTAAATCCGTTATGTATACAACTATTTCGTGCAAAAACGGATTTTTGTTAAGAACAATGATAAGCTTGATATCTATCTGTGCAGATGGACGTTTTTGTCATGAAGCACAGTCAATATGAGATCCGTTTTTGCTTGTGCATCTTTGCTAAAAAAAAGTTTCGTTAATTGGAAATCGCTTATTGCAGGTATGAATTACTGCTAAGAAAGAAGATTAATCTGAAATCTATTTCTGCGGATAAACATTTTTTGTTAAGAAACCCCATAAATGTGAAATATTTTTGTTCAGGAACGCTTTTTCGTTAGGAAATATAAACATTTGATATGTGTTTTTGCACATTTTGTATACTTGTTACCTATTAAATCCGTTATGTATACAACTATTTCGTGCAAAAACGGATTTTTGTTAAGAACAATGATAAGCTTGATATCTATCTGTGCAGATGGACGTTTTTGTCATGAAGCACAGTCAATATGAGATCCGTTTTTGCTTGTGCATCTTTGCTAAAAAAAAGTTTCGTTAATTGGAAATCGCTTATTGCAGGTATGAATTACTGCTAAGAAAGAAGATTAATCTGAAATCTATTTCTGCGGATAAACATTTTTTGTTAAGAAACCCCATAAATGTGAAATATTTTTGTTCAGGGACGCTTTTTCGTTAGGAAATATAAACATGTGATATGTGTTTTTGCATATTTTGTATACTTCTTACTTAGGAAATCCGTTATATATACAACTATTTCGTGCAAGAACGGATTTTTGTTAAGAACAATGATAAACTTGATATCTATCTGTGCAGATGGACGTTTTCGTCACTGAACACAATCAATGTGAAATCCGTTTTTGCTTGTGCATCTTTGCTAAAAAAAAGTTTCGTTAATTGGAAATCGCTTATTGCAGGTATGAATTACTGCTAGGAAAGAAGACTAATCTGAAATCTATTTCTGCGGATAAACATTTTTTGTTAAGAAACCCCATAAATGTGAAATATTTTTGTTCAGGAACGCTTTTTCGTTAGGAAATATAAACATTTGATATGTGTTTTTGCACATTTTGTATACTTGTTACCTATTAAATCCGTTATGTATACAACTATTTCGTGCAAAAACGGATTTTTGTTAAGAACAATGATAAGCTAGATATCTATCTTGGCAGATATACGTTTTCGTCACTAAACACAATCAATATGAAATCCGTTTTTGCTTGTGCATCTTTGCTAAAAAAAAGTTTCGTTAATTGGAAATCGCTTATTGCAGGTATGAATTACTGCTAGGAAAGAAGACTAATCTGAAATCTATTTCTGCGGATAAACATTTTTTGTTAAGAAACCCCATAAATGTGAAATATTTTTGTTCAGGAACGCTTTTTCGTTAGGAAATATAAACATTTGATATGTGTTTTTGCACATTTTGTATACTTGTTACCTATTAAATCCGTTATGTATACAACTATTTCGTGCAAGAACGGATTTTTGTTAAGAACAACGATAAGCTAGATATCTATCTTGGCAGATATACGTTTTCGTCACTAAACACAATCAATATGAAATCCGTTTTTGCTTGTGCATCTTTGCTAAAAAAAAGTTTCGTTAATTGGAAATCGCTTATTGCAGGTATGAATTACTGCTAGGAAAGAAGATTAATCTCAAACCTATTTCTGCGGATAAAATTTTTTTGTTAAGAAACCCCATAAATGTGAAATATTTTTGTTCAGAGACGCTTTTTCGTTAGGAAATATAAACATTTGATATGTGTTTTTGCACATTTTGTATACTTGTTACCTATTAAATCCGTTATGTATACAACTATTTCGTGCAAAAACGGATTTTTGTTAAGAACAATGATAAGCTTGATATCTATCTGTGCAGATGGACGTTTTTGTCATGAAGCACAGTCAATATGAGATCCGTTTTTGCTTGTGCATCTTTGCTAAAAAAAAGTTTCGTTAATTGGAAATCGCTTATTGCAGGTATGAATTACTGCTAAGAAAGAAGATTAATCTGAAATCTATTTCTGCGGATAAACATTTTTTGTTAAGAAACCCCATAAATGTGAAATATTTTTGTTCAGGGACGCTTTTTCGTTAGGAAATATAAACATTTGATATGTGTTTTTGCATATTTTGTATACTTGTTACCTATTAAATCCGTTATGTATACAACTATTTCGTGCAAAAACGGATTTTTGTTAAGAACAATGATAAGCTTGATATCTATCTGTGCAGATGGACGTTTTTGTCATGAAACACAGTCAATATGAGATCCGTTTTTGCTTGTGCATCTTTGCTAAAAAAAAGTTTCGTTAATTGGAAATCGCTTATTGCAGGTATGAATTGCTGCTAGGAAAGAAGACATATCAAATTTGGATATTAAAGAACGAACAAAAAATGTTTATCCGCAGAAATAGAAATAAATACCTGCAATAAGCGATTTCCAATTAACGAAACTTTTTTTTAGCAAAGATGCACAAGCAAAAACGGATTTCATATTGATTGTGTTTAGTGACGAAAACGTATATCTGCCAAGATAGATATCTAGCTTATAGGTATTCTAAACAAAAATCAGTTTTTGCACGAAATAGTTTTATATATAACGGGTTTCCTAAGTAAGAAGTATACAAAATGTGCAAAAACACATATCAAATTTGGATATTTCCTAACGAAAACGCGTTCCTGAACAAAAATATTTCACATTTATGGGGTTTCTTAACAAAAAATGTTTATCCGCAGAAATAGATTTGAGATTAATCTTCTTTCCTAGCAGTAATTCATACCTGCAATAAGCGATTTCCAATTAACGAAACTTTTTTTTAGCAAAGATGCACAAGCAAAAACGGATCTCATATTGACTGTGTTTCATGACAAAAACGTCCATCTGCAAAGATAGATATCTAGCTTATCATTGTTCTTAACAAAAATCCGTTTTTGCACGAAATAGTTGTATATATAACGGATTTCCAAAGTAAGAAGTATACAAAATGTGCAAAAACACATATCAAATTTGGATATTTCCTAACGAAAACGCGTTCCTGAACAAAAATATTTCACATTTATGGGGTTTCTTAACAAAAAATGTTTATCCGCAGAAATAGATTTCAGATTAATCTTCTTTCCTAGCAGTAATTCATACCTGCAATAAGCGATTTCCAATTAACGAAACTTTTTTTTAGCAAAGATGCACAAGCAAAAACGGATTTCATATTGATTGTGTTTAGTGACGAAAACGTCCATCTGCACAGATAGATATCTAGCTTATCGTTGTTCTTAACAAAAATCCGTTTTTGCACGAAATAGTTGTATATATAACGGATTTCCTATGTAACAAGTATACAAAATATGCAAAGCACATATCAAATGTTTATATTTCCTAACGAAAAAGCGTCCCTGAACAAAAATATTTCACATTTACGGGGTTTCTTAACAAAAAATGTTTATCCGCAGAAATAGATTTGAGATTAATCTTCTTTCCTAGCAGTAATTCATACCTGCAATAAGCGATTTCCAATCAACGAAACTTTTTTTTAGCAAAGATGCACAAGCAAAAACGGATTTCATATTGATTGTGTTTAGTGACGAAAACGTCCATCTGCACAGATAGATATCTAGCTTATCGTTGTTCTTAACAAAAATCCGTTTTTGCACGAAATAGTTGTATATATAACGGATTTCCTATGTAACAAGTATACAAAATATGCAAAAACACATATCAAATTTGGATATTTCATAACGAAAATGCGTTCCTGAACAAAAATATTTCACATTTAGGGGGTTTCCTAACAAAAAATCTTTATCCGCAGAAATGGATTTCAGATTAATCTTCTTTCCTAGCAGTAATTCATACCTGCAATAAGCGATTTCCAATTAACGAAACTTTTTTTTAACAAATATGCACAAGCAAAAACGGATCTCATATTGATTGTGTTTAGTGACGAAAACGTCCATCTGCAAAGATAGATATCTAGCTTATCGGTATTCTAAACAAAAATCAGTTTTTGCACGAAATAGTTGTATATATAACGGATTTCCTAAGTAAGAAGTATACAAAATGTGCAAAAACACATACCAAATTTGGATATTTCCTAACGAAAACGCGTTCCTGAACAAAAATATTTCACATTTATGGGGTTTCTTAACAAAAAATGTTTTTGCTTGTGCATCTTTGCTAAAAAAAAGTTTCGTTAATTGGAAATCGCTTATTGCAGGTATGAATTACTGCTAGGAAAGAAGATTAATCTCAAACCTATTTCTGCGGATAAAATTTTTTTGTTAAGAAACCCCATAAATGTGAAATATTTTTGTTCAGAGACGCTTTTTCGTTAGGAAATATAAACATTTGATATGTGTTTTTGCACATTTTGTATACTTGTTACCTATTAAATCCGTTATGTATACAACTATTTCGTGCAAAAACGGATTTTTGTTAAGAACAATGATAAGCTTGATATCTATCTGTGCAGATGGACGTTTTTGTCATGAAGCACAGTCAATATGAGATCCGTTTTTGCTTGTGCATCTTTGCTAAAAAAAAGTTTCGTTAATTGGAAATCGCTTATTGCAGGTATGAATTACTGCTAAGAAAGAAGATTAATCTGAAATCTATTTCTGCGGATAAACATTTTTTGTTAAGAAACCCCATAAATGTGAAATATTTTTGTTCAGGGACGCTTTTTCGTTAGGAAATATAAACATTTGATATGTGTTTTTGCATATTTTGTATACTTGTTACCTATTAAATCCGTTATGTATACAACTATTTCGTGCAAAAACGGATTTTTGTTAAGAACAATGATAAGCTTGATATCTATCTGTGCAGATGGACGTTTTTGTCATGAAACACAGTCAATATGAGATCCGTTTTTGCTTGTGCATCTTTGCTAAAAAAAAGTTTCGTTAATTGGAAATCGCTTATTGCAGGTATGAATTGCTGCTAGGAAAGAAGACATATCAAATTTGGATATTAAAGAACGAACAAAAAATGTTTATCCGCAGAAATAGATTTGAGATTAATCTTCTTTCCTAGCAGTAATTCATACCTGCAATAAGCGATTTCCAATTAACGAAACTTTTTTTTAGCAAAGATGCACAAGCAAAAACGGATTTCATATTGATTGTGTTTAGTGACGAAAACGTATATCTGCCAAGATAGATATCTAGCTTATAGGTATTCTAAACAAAAATCAGTTTTTGCACGAAATAGTTTTATATATAACGGGTTTCCTAAGTAAGAAGTATACAAAATGTGCAAAAACACATATCAAATTTGGATATTTCCTAACGAAAACGCGTTCCTGAACAAAAATATTTCACATTTATGGGGTTTCTTAACAAAAAATGTTTATCCGCAGAAATAGATTTGAGATTAATCTTCTTTCCTAGCAGTAATTCATACCTGCAATAAGCGATTTCCAATTAACGAAACTTTTTTTTAGCAAAGATGCACAAGCAAAAACGGATCTCATATTGACTGTGTTTCATGACAAAAACGTCCATCTGCAAAGATAGATATCTAGCTTATCATTGTTCTTAACAAAAATCCGTTTTTGCACGAAATAGTTGTATATATAACGGATTTCCAAAGTAAGAAGTATACAAAATGTGCAAAAACACATATCAAATTTGGATATTTCCTAACGAAAACGCGTTCCTGAACAAAAATATTTCACATTTATGGGGTTTCTTAACAAAAAATGTTTATCCGCAGAAATAGATTTCAGATTAATCTTCTTTCTTAGCAGTAATTCATACCTGCAATAAGCGATTTCCAATTAACGAAACTTTTTTTTAGCAAAGATGCACAAGCAAAAACGGATCTCATATTGACTGTGCTTCATGACAAAAACGTCCATCTGCACAGATAGATATCAAGCTTATCATTGTTCTTAACAAAAATCCGTTTTTGCACGAAATAGTTGTATATATAACGGATTTCCTATGTAACAAGTATACAAAATATGCAAAAACACATACCAAATGTTTATATTTCCTACCGAAAAATCGTCCCTGAACAAAAATATTTCACATTTATGGGGTTTCTTAACAAAAAATGTTTATCCGCAGAAATAGATTTGAGATTAGTCTTCTTTCCAAGCAGTAATTCATACCTGCAATAAGCGATTTCCAATTAACGAAACTTTTTTTTAGCAAAGATGCACAAGCAAAAACGGATCTCATATTGACTGTGCTTCATGACAAAAACGTCCATCTGCACAGATAGATATCAAGCTTATCATTGTTCTTAACAAAAATCCGTTTTTGCACGAAATAGTTGTATATATAACGGATTTCCTAAGTAAGAAGTATACAAAATGTGCAAAAACACATATCAAATTTGGATATTTCCTAACGAAAACGCGTTCCTGAACAAAAATATTTCACATTTATGGGGTTTCTTAACAAAAAATGTTTATCCGCAGAAATAGATTTCAGATTAATCTTCTTTCTTAGCAGTAATTCATACCTGCAATAAGCGATTTCCAATTAACGAAACTTTTTTTTAGCAAAGATGCACAAGCAAAAACGGATCTCATATTGACTGTGTTTCATGACAAAAACGTCCATCTGCACAGATAGATATCTAGCTTATCGTTGTTCTTAACAAAAATCCGTTTTTGCACGAAATAGTTGTATACATAACGGATTTAATAGGTAACAAGTATACAAAATGTGCAAAAACACATATCAAATGTTTATATTTCCTAACGAAAAAGCGTTCCTGAACAAAAATATTTCACATTTATGGGGTTTCTTAACAAAAAATGTTTATCCGCGGAAATAGATTTGAGATTAATCTTCTTTCCTAGCAGTAATTCATACCTGCAATAAGCGATTTCCAATTAACGAAACTTTTTTTTAGCAAAGATGCACAAGCAAAAACGGATCTCATATTGACTGTGTTTCATGACAAAAACGTCCATCTGCACAGATAGATATCTAGCTTATCGTTGTTCTTAACAAAAATCCGTTTTTGCACGAAATAGTTGTATACATAACGGATTTAATAGGTAACAAGTATACAAAATATGCAAAAACACATATCAAATGTTTATATTTCCTAACGAAAAAGCGTCCCTGAACAAAAATATTTCACATTTATGGGGTTTCTTAACAAAAAATGTTTATCCGCAGAAATAGATTTGAGATTAATCTTCTTTCCTAGCAGTAATTCATACCTGCAATAAGCGATTTCCAATTAACGAAACTTTTTTTTAGCAAAGATGCACAAGCAAAAACGGATCTCATATTGATTGTGTGTAGTGACGAAAACGTCCATCTGCACAGATAGATATCTAGCTTATCGGTATTCTAAACAAAAATCAGTTTTTGCACGAAATAGTTGTATATATAATGGGTTTTCCTAGGTAACAAGTATACAAAATATGCAAAAACACATATTAAATTTTGATATTTCCTAACGAAAAAGCGTTCCTGAACAAAAATATTTTACACTTATGGGGTTTCTTAACAAAAAATGTTTATCCGCAGAAATAGATTTCAGATTAATCTTCTTTCTTAGCAGTAATTCATACCTGCAATAAGCGATTTCCAATTAACGAAACTTTTTTTTAGCACTTTGCTAAAAAGCACAAGCAAAAACGGATCTCATATTGACTGTGTTTCATGACAAAAACGTCCATCCTCACAGATAGATATCAAGCTTATCATTGTTCTTAACAAAAATCCGTTTTTGCACGAAATAGTTGTATATATAACGGATTTCCTAAGTAAGAAGTATACAAAATGTGCAAAAACACATATCAAATTTGGATATTTCCTAACGAAAACGCGTTCCTGAACAAAAATATTTCACATTTATGGGGTTTCTTAACAAAAAATGTTTATCCGCAGAAATAGATTTGAGATTAATCTTCTTTCCTAGCAGTAATTCATACCTGCAATAAGAGATTTCCAATTAACGAAACTTTTTTTTAGCAAAGATGCACAAGCAAAAACGGATCTCATATTGATTGTGTTTAGTGACGAAAACGTCCATCTGCAAAGATAGATATCTAGCTTATCGGTATTCTAAACAAAAATCAGTTTTTGCACGAAATAGTTGTATATATAACGGATTTCCTAAGTAAGAAGTATACAAAATGTGCAAAAACACATATCAAATTTGGATATTTCCTAACGAAAACGCGTTCCTGAACAAAAATATTTCACATTTATGGGGTTTCTTAACAAAAAATGTTTATCCGCAGAAATAGATTTCAGATTAATCTTCTTTCTTAGCAGTAATTCATACCTGCAATAAGCGATTTCCAATTAACGAAACTTTTTTTTAGCAAAGATGCACAAGCAAAAACGGATCTCATATTGACTGTGCTTCATGACAAAAACGTCCATCTGCACAGATAGATATCAAGCTTATCATTGTTCTTAACAAAAATCCGTTTTTGCACGAAATAGTTGTATATATAACGGATTTCCTATGTAACAAGTATACAAAATGTGCAAAAACACATATCAAATGTTTATATTTCCTAACGAAAAAGCGTCCCTGAACAAAAATATTTCACATTTATGGGGTTTCTTAACAAAAAATGTTTATCCACAGAAATAGATTTGAGATTAATCTTCTTTCCTAGCAGTAATTCATACCTGCAATAAGCGATTTCCAATTAACGAAACTTTTTTTTAGCAAAGATGCACGGACAAAAACGGATTTCATATTGACTGTGATAAGTGACGAAAACGTCCATCTGCACAGATAGATATCTAGCTTATCGTTGTTCTTAACAAAAATCCGTTTTTGCACGAAATAGTTGTATATATAACGGATTTCCTATGTAACAAGTATACAAAATATGCAAAAACACATACCAAATGTTTATATTTCCTACCGAAAAAGCGTCCCTGAACAAAAATATTTCACATTTATGGGGTTTCTTAACAAAAAATGTTTATCCGCAGAAATAGATTTGAGATTAGTCTTCTTTCCTAGCAGTAATTCATACCTGCAATAAGCGATTTCCAATTAACGAAACTTTTTTTTAGCAAAGATGCACAAGCAAAAACGGATCTCATATTGATTGTGTGTAGTGACGAAAACGTCCATCTGCACAGATAGATATCTAGCTTATCGGTATTCTAAACAAAAATCAGTTTTTGCACGAAATAGTTGTATATATAACGGGTTTTCCTAGGTAACAAGTATACAAAATATGCAAAAACACATATCAAATTTTGATATTTCCTAACGAAAAAGCGTTCCTGAACAAAAATATTTTACACTTATGGGGTTTCTTAACAAAAAATGTTTATCCGCAGAAATAGATTTCAGATTAATCTTCTTTCTTAGCAGTAATTCATACCTGCAATAAGCGATTTCCAATTAACGAAACTTTTTTTTAGCACTTTGCTAAAAAGCACAAGCAAAAACGGATCTCATATTGACTGTGCTTCATGACAAAAACGTCCATCCTCACAGATAGATATCAAGCTTATCATTGTTCTTAACAAAAATCCGTTTTTGGACGAAATAGTTGTATATATAACGGATTTCCTATGTAACAAGTATACAAAATGTGCAAAAACACATATCAAATGTTTATATTTCCTAACGAAAAAGCGTTCCTGAACAAAAATATTTCCCATTTTTCGGGTTTCTTAACAAAAAATGTTTATCCGCAGAAATAGATTTGAGATTAATCTTCTTTCCTAGCAGCAATTCATACCTGCAATAAGCGATTTCCATTTAACGAAACTTTTTTTTTAGCAAAGATGCACAAGCAAAAACGGATCTCATATTGACTGTGTTTCATGACAAAAACGTCCATCTGCACAGATAGATATCTAGCTTATCGTTGTTCTTAACAAAAATCCGTTTTTGCACGAAATAGTTGTATATATAACGGATTTCCTATGTAACAAGTATAAAAAATATGCAAAAACACATATCAAATGTTTATATTTCCTAACGAAAAAGCGTCCCTGAACAAAAATATTCCACATTTATGGGGTTTCTTAACAAAAAATGTTTATCCACAGAAATAGATTTGAGATTAATCTTCTTTCCTAGCAGTAATTCATACCTTCAATAAGCGATTTCCAATTAACGAAACTTTTTTTTAGCAAAGATGCACAAGCAAAAACGGATTTCATATTGATTGTGTTTAGTGACGAAAACGTCCATCTGCAAAGATAGATATCTAGCTTATCGTTGTTCTAAACAAAAATCAGTTTTTGCACGAAATAGTTGTATATATAACGGGTTTTCCTAAGTAACAAGTATACAAAATATGCAAAAACACATATCAAATGTTTATATTTCCTAACGAAAAAGCGTCCCTGAACAAAAATATTTCACATTTATGGGGTTTCTTAACAAAAAATGTTTATCCGCAGAAATAGATTTCAGATTAATCTTCTTTCCTAGCAGTAATTCATACCTGCAATAAGCGATTTCCAATTAACGAAACTTTTGTTTAGCAAAGATGCACAAGCAAAAACGGATCTCATATTGACTGTGTTTCATGACAAAAACGTCCATCTGCACAGATAGATATCAAGCTTATCATTGTTCTTAACAAAAATCCGTTTTTGCACGAAATAGTTGTATATATAACGGATTTCCTATGTAACAAGTATACAAAATATGCAAAAACACATATCAAATGTTTATATTTCCTAACGAAAAAGAGTCCCTGAACAAAAATATTTCACACTTATGGGGTTTCTTAACAAAAAATGTTTATCCTCAGAAATAGATATCAGATTAATCTTTTTTCCTAGCAGTAATTCATACCTGCAATAGGCGATTTCCAATTAACGAAACTTTTTTTTAGCAAAGATGCACAAGCAAAAACGGATCTCATATTGACTGTGCTTCATGACAAAAACGTCCATCTGCACAGATAGATATCAAGCTTATCATTGTTCTTAACAAAAATCCGTTTTTGCACGAAATAGTTGTATATATAACGGATTTCCTATGTAACAAGTATACAAAATGTGCAAAAACACATATCAAATGTTTATATTTCCTAACGAAAAAGCGTTCCTGAACAAAAATATTTCACATTTATGGGGTTTCTTAACAAAAAATGTTTATCCGCAGAAATAGATTTCAGATTAATCTTCTTTCCTAGCAGTAATTCATACCTGCAATAAGCGATTTCCAATTAACGAAACTTTTTTTTAGCAAAGATGCACAAGCAAAAACGGATCTCATATTGACTGTGTTTCATGACAAAAACGTCCATCTGCACAGATAGATATCTAGCTTATCGTTGTTCTTAACAAAAATCCGTTTTTGCACGAAATAGTTGTATACATAATGGATTTAATAGGTAACAAGTATACAAAATATGCAAAAACACATATCAAATGTTTATATTTCCTATCGAAAAAGCGTCCCTGAACAAAAATATTTCACATTTATGGGGTTTCTTAACAAAAAATGTTTATCCGCAGAAATAGATTTGAGATTAGTCTTCTTTCCTAGCAGTAATTCATAACTGCAATAAGCGATTTCCAATTAACGAAACTTTTTTTTAGCAAAGATCTCATATTGATTGTGTGTAGTGACGAAAACGTCCATCTGCACAGATAGATATCTAGCTTATCGTTGTTCTTAACAAAAATCCGTTTTTGCACGAAATAGTTGTATACATAATGGATTTAATAGGTAACAAGTATACAAAATATGCAAAAACACATATCAAATTTTGATATTTCCTAACGAAAAAGCGTTCCTGAACAAAAATATTTTACACTTATGGGGTTTCTTAACAAAAAATGTTTATCCGCAGAAATAGATTTGAGATTAGTCTTCTTTCCTAGCAGTAATTCATAACTGCAATAAGCGATTTCCAATTAACGAAACTTTTTTTTAGCAAAGATGCACAAGCAAAAACGGATCTAATATTGACTGTGCTTCATGACAAAAACGTCCATCTGCACAGATAGATATCAAGCTTATCATTGTTCTTAACAAAAATCCGTTTTTGCACGAAATAGTTGTATATATAACGGATTTCCTAAGTAAGAAGTATACAAAATGTGCAAAAACACATATCAAATTTGGATATTTCCTAACGAAAACGCGTTCCTGAACAAAAATATTTCACATTTATGGGGTTTCTTAACAAAAAATGTTTATCCGCAGAAATAGATTTCAGATTAATCTTCTTTCTTAGCAATAATTCATACCTGCAATAAGCGATTTCCAATTAACGAAACTTTTTTTTAGCAAAGATGCACAAGCAAAAACGGATCTCATATTGACTGTGCTTCATGACAAAACCGTCCATCTGCACAGATAGATATCAAGCTTATCATTGTTCTTAACAAAAATCCGTTTTTGCACGAAATAGTTGTATATATAACGGATTTCCTCTGTAACAAGTATACAAAATGTGCAAAAACACATATCAAATGTTTATATTTCCTAACGAAAAGGCGTTCCTGAACAAAAATATTTCACATTTATGGGGTTTCTTAACAAAAAATGTTTATCCGCGGAAATAGATTTGAGATTAATCTTCTTTCCTAGCAGTAATTCATACCTGCAATAAGCGATTTCCAATTAACGAAACTTTTTTTTAGCAAAGATGCACAAGCAAAAACGGATCTCATATTGACTGTGTTTCATGACAAAAACGTCCATCTGCACTGATAGATATCTAGCTTATCGTTGTTCTTAACAAAAATCCGTTTTTGCACGAAATAGTTGTATATATAACGGATTTCCTATGTAACATTTTGTATACCAAAATATGCAAAAACACATATCAAATGTTTATTTTTCCTAACGAAAAAGCGTCCCTGAACAAAAATATTTCACATTTATGGGGTTTCTTAACAAAAAATGTTTATCCGCAGAAACAGATTTCAGATTAATCTTCTTTCCTAGCAGTAATTCATACCTGCAATAAGCGATTTCCAATTAACGAAACTTTTGTTTAGCAAAGATGCACAAGCAAAAACGGATCTCATATTGACTGTGTTTCATGACAAAAACGTCCATCTGCACAGATAGATATCAAGCTTATCATTGTTCTTAACAAAAATCCGTTTTTGCACGAAATAGTTGTATATATAACGGATTTCCTATGTAACAAGTATACAAAATGTGCAAAAACACATATCAAATGTTTATATTTCCTAACGAAAAAGAGTCCCTGAACAAAAATATTTCACACTTATGGGGTTTCTTAAGAAAAAATGTTTATCCTCAGAAATAGATATCAGATTAATCTTTTTTCCTAGCAGTAATTCATACCTGCAATAGGCGATTTCCAATTAACGAAACTTTTTTTTAGCAAAGACGCACAAGCAAAAACGGATTTCATATTGACTGTGATAAGTGACGAAAACGTCCATCTGCATAGATAGATATCTAGCTTATCATTGTTCTTAACAAAAATCCGTTTTTGAACGAAATAGTTGTATATATAACGGATTTCCTAAGTAAGAAGTTTACAAAATGTGCAAAAACACATATCAAATTTGGATATTTCCTAACGAAAACGCGTTCCTGAACAAAAATATTTCACATTTATGGGGTTTCTTAACAAAAAATGTTTATCCGCAGAAATAGATTTCAGATTAATCTTCTTTCTTAGCAGTAATTCATACCTGCAATAAGCGATTTCCAATTAACGAAACTTTCTTTTAGCAAAGATGCACAAGCAAAAACGGATCTCATATTGACTGTGTTTCATGACAAAAACGTCCATCTGCACAGATAGATATCTAGCTTATCGTTGTTCTTAACAAAAATCCGTTTTTGCACGAAATAGTTGTATACATAATGGATTTAATAGGTAACAAGTATACAAAATATGCAAAAACACATATCAAATGTTTATATTTCCTATCGAAAAAGCGTCCCTGAACAAAAATATTTCACATTTATGGGGTTTCTTAACAAAAAATGTTTATCCGCAGAAATAGATTTGAGATTAGTCTTCTTTCCTAGCAGTAATTCATAACTGCAATAAGCGATTTCCAATTAACGAAACTTTTTTTTAGCAAAGATGCACAAGCAAAAACGGATCTCATATTGACTGTGTTTCATGACAAAAACGTCCATCTGCACAGATAGATATCTAGCTTATCGTTGTTCTTAACAAAAATCCGTTTTTGCACGAAATAGTTGTATACATAATGGATTTAATAGGTAACAAGTATACAAAATATGCAAAAACACATATCAAATGTTTATATTTCCTATCGAAAAAGCGTCCCTGAACAAAAATATTTCACATTTATGGGGTTTCTTAACAAAAAATGTTTATCCGCAGAAATAGATTTGAGATTAGTCTTCTTTCCTAGCAGTAATTCATAACTGCAATAAGCGATTTCCAATTAACGAAACTTTTTTTTAGCAAAGATCTCATATTGATTGTGTGTAGTGACGAAAACGTCCATCTGCACAGATAGATATCTAGCTTATCGTTGTTCTTAACAAAAATCCGTTTTTGCACGAAATAGTTGTATATATAACGGATTTCCTAAGTAAGAAGTATACAAAATGTGCAAAAACACATATCAAATGTTTATATTTCCCAACGAAAAAGCGTTCCTGAACAAAAATATTTCACATTTATGGGGTTTCTTAACAAAAAATGTTTATCCGCAGAAATAGATTTGAGATTAATCTTCTTTCCTAGCAGTAATTCATACCTGCAATGAGCGATTTCCAATTAACGAAACTTTTTTTTAGCAAAGATGCACAAGCAAAAACGGATCTCATATTGACTGTGTTTCATGACAAAAACGTCCATCTGCACAGATAGATATCAAGCTTATCATTGTTCTTAACAAAAATCCGTTTTTGCACGAAATAGTTGTATACATAACGGATTTAATAGGTAACAAGTATACAAAATATGCAAAAACACATATCAAATGTTTATATTTCCTAACGAAAAAGCGTCCCTGAACATAAATATTTCACACTTATGGGGTTTCTTAACAAAAAATGTTTATCCTCAGAAATAGATATCAGATTAATCTTCTTTCCTAGCAGTAATTCATACCTGCAATAGGCGATTTCCAATTAACGAAACTTTTTTTTAGCAAAGATGTACAAGCAAAAACGGATCTCATATTGACTGTGTTTCATGACAAAAACGTCCATTCGCACAGATGAATATCTAGCTTATCGTTGTTCTAAACAAAAATCAGTTTTTGCACAAAATAGTTGTATGTATAACGGATTTCCTATGTAAGAAGTAACAAAATGTGCAAAAACACATATCCAATTTGGATATTTCCTAACGAAAAAGCGTTCCTGAACAAAAATATTTCACATTTATGGGGTTTCTTAACAAAAAATGTTTATCCGCAGAAATAGATTTGAGATTAATCTTCTTTCCTAGCAGTAATTCATACCTGCAATAAGCGATTTCCAATTAACGAAACTTTTTTTTAGCAAAGATGCACAAGCAAAAACGGATCTCATATTGACTGTGTTTCATGACGAAAACGTCCATCTGCAAAGATAGATATCAAGCTTATCATTGTTCTTAACAAAAATCCGTTTTTGCACGAAATAGTTGTATATATAACGGATTTCCTATGTAACAAGTATACAAAATGTGCAAAAACACATATCAAATTTGGATATTTCCTAACGAAAAAGCGTTCCTGAACAAAAATATTTCACATTTATGGGGTTTCTTAACAAAAAATGTTTATCCGCAGAAATAGATTTGAGATTAATCTTCTTTCCTAGCAGTAATTCATACCTGCAATAAGCGATTTCCAATTAACGAAACTTTTTTTTAGCAAAGATGCACAAGCAAAAACGGATCTCATATTGACTGTGTTTCATGACGAAAACGTCCATCTGCAAAGATAGATATCAAGCTTATCATTGTTCTTAACAAAAATCCGTTTTTGCACGAAATAGTTGTATATATAACGGATTTCCTATGTAACAAGTATACAAAATGTGCAAAAACACATATCAAATTTGGATATTTCCTAACGAAAAAGCGTTCCTGAACAAAAATATTTCACATTTATGGGGTTTCTTAACAAAAAATGTTTATCCGCAGAAATAGATTTGAGATTAATCTTCTTTCCTAGCAGTAATTCATACCTGCAATAAGCGATTTCCAATGAACGAAACTTTTTTTTAGCAAGGACGCACAAGCAAAAACGGATTTCATATTGACTGTGATAAGTGACGAAAACGTCCATCTGCATAGATAGATATCTAGCTTATCGTTGTTCTTAACAAAAATCCGTTTTTGCACGAAATAGTTGTATATATAACGGATTTCCTATGTAACAAGTATACAAAATATGCAAAAACACATATCAAATGTTTATATTTCCTAACGAAAAAGCGTCCCTGAACAAAAATATTTCACATTTATGGGGTTTCTTAACAAAAAATGTTTATCCGCAGAAATAGATTTGAGATTAATCTTCTTTCCTAGCAGTAATTCATACCTGCAATAAGCGATTTCCAATTAACGAAACTTTTTTTTAGCAAAGACGCACAAGCAAAAACGGATTTCATATTGACTGTGATAAGTGACGAAAACGTCCATCTGCATAGATAGATATCTAGCTTATCGTTGTTCTTAACAAAAATCCGTTTTTGCACGAAATAGTTGTATATATAACGGATTTCCTATGTAACAAGTATACAAAATATGCAAAAACACATATCAAATGTTTATATTTCCTAACGAAAAAGCGTCCCTGAACAAAAATATTTCACATTTATGGGGTTTCTTAACAAAAAATGTTTATCCGCAGAAATAGATTTGAGATTAATCTTCTTTCCTAGCAGTAATTCATACCTGCAATAAGCGATTTCCAATGAACGAAACTTTTTTTTAGCACGAAATACGTTTTTGCACGAAATAGTTGTATACATAATGGATTTAATAGGTAACAAGTATACAAAATATGCAAAAACACATATCAAATGTTTATATTTCCTATCGAAAAAGCGTCCCTGAACAAAAATATTTCACATTTATGGGGTTTCTTAACAAAAAATGTTTATCCGCAGAAATAGATTTGAGATTAGTCTTCTTTCCTAGCAGTAATTCATAACTGCAATAAGCGATTTCCAATTAACGAAACTTTTTTTTAGCAAAGATCTCATATTGATTGTGTGTAGTGACGAAAACGTCCATCTGCACAGATAGATATCTAGCTTATCGTTGTTCTTAACAAAAATCCGTTTTTGCACGAAATAGTTGTATATATAACGGATTTCCTAAGTAAGAAGTATACAAAATGTGCAAAAACACATATCAAATGTTTATATTTCCCAACGAAAAAGCGTTCCTGAACAAAAATATTTCACATTTATGGGGTTTCTTAACAAAAAATGTTTATCCGCAGAAATAGATTTGAGATTAATCTTCTTTCCTAGCAGTAATTCATACCTGCAATAAGCGATTTCCAATTAACGAAACTTTTTTTTAGCAAAGATGCACAAGCAAAAACGGATCTCATATTGACTGTGTTTCATGACAAAAACGTCCATCTGCACAGATAGATATCAAGCTTATCATTGTTCTTAACAAAAATCCGTTTTTGCACGAAATAGTTGTATACATAACGGATTTAATAGGTAACAAGTATACAAAATATGCAAAAACACATATCAAATGTTTATATTTCCTAACGAAAAAGCGTCCCTGAACATAAATATTTCACACTTATGGGGTTTCTTAACAAAAAATGTTTATCCTCAGAAATAGATATCAGATTAATCTTCTTTCCTAGCAGTAATTCATACCTGCAATAGGCGATTTCCAATTAACGAAACTTTTTTTTAGCAAAGATGTACAAGCAAAAACGGATCTCATATTGACTGTGTTTCATGACAAAAACGTCCATTCGCACAGATGAATATCTAGCTTATCGTTGTTCTAAACAAAAATCAGTTTTTGCACAAAATAGTTGTATGTATAACGGATTTCCTGTGTAAGAAGTAACAAAATGTGCAAAAACACATATCCAATTTGGATATTTCCTAACGAAAAAGCGTTCCTGAACAAAAATATTTCACATTTATGGGGTTTCTTAACAAAAAATGTTTATCCGCAGAAATAGATTTGAGATTAATCTTCTTTCCTAGCAGTAATTCATACCTGCAATAAGCGATTTCCAATGAACGAAACTTTTTTTTAGCAAGGACGCACAAGCAAAAACGGATTTCATATTGACTGTGATAAGTGACGAAAACGTCCATCTGCATAGATAGATATCTAGCTTATCGTTGTTCTTAACAAAAATCCGTTTTTGCACGAAATAGTTGTATATATAACGGATTTCCTATGTAACAAGTATACAAAATATGCAAAAACACATATCAAATGTTTATATTTCCTAACGAAAAAGCGTCCCTGAACAAAAATATTTCACATTTATGGGGTTTCTTAACAAAAAATGTTTATCCGCAGAAATAGATTTGAGATTAATCTTCTTTCCTAGCAGTAATTCATACCTGCAATAAGCGATTTCCAATGAACGAAACTTTTTTTTAGCAAGGACGCACAAGCAAAAACGGATTTCATATTGACTGTGATAAGTGACGAAAACGTCCATCTGCATAGATAGATATCTAGCTTATCGTTGTTCTTAACAAAAATCCGTTTTTGCACGAAATAGTTGTATATATAACGGATTTCCTATGTAACAAGTATACAAAATATGCAAAAACACATATCAAATGTTTATATTTCCTAACGAAAAAGCGTTCCTGAACAAAAATATTTCACATTTATGGGGTTTCTTAACAAAAAATGTTTATCCGCAGAAGTAGATTTCAGATTAATCTTCTTTCTTAGCAGTAATTCATACCTGCAATAAGCGATTTCCAATTAACGAAACTTTTTTTTAGCAGAGATGTACAAGCAAAAACGGATCTCATATTGACTGTGTTTCATGACAAAAACGTCCATTCGCACAGATGAATATCTAGCTTATCGTTGTTCTAAACAAAAATCAGTTTTTGCACAAAATAGTTGTATGTATAACGGATTTCCTATGTAAGAAGTAACAAAATGTGCAAAAACACATATCCAATTTGGATATTTCCTAACGAAAAAGCGTTCCTGAACAAAAATATTTCACATTTATGGGGTTTCTTAACAAAAAATGTTTATCCGCAGAAATAGATTTGAGATTAATCTTCTTTCCTAGCAGTAATTCATACCTGCAATAAGCGATTTCCAATTAACGAAACTTTTTTTTAGCAAAGATGCACAAGCAAAAACGGATCTCATATTGACTGTGTTTCATGACGAAAACGTCCATCTGCAAAGATAGATATCAAGCTTATCATTGTTCTTAACAAAAATCCGTTTTTGCACGAAATAGTTGTATATATAACGGATTTCCTATGTAACAAGTATACAAAATGTGCAAAAACACATATCAAATTTGGATATTTCCTAACGAAAAAGCGTTCCTGAACAAAAATATTTCACATTTATGGGGTTTCTTAACAAAAAATGTTTATCCGCAGAAATAGATTTGAGATTAATCTTCTTTCCTAGCAGTAATTCATACCTGCAATAAGCGATTTCCAATGAACGAAACTTTTTTTTAGCAAGGACGCACAAGCAAAAACGGATTTCATATTGACTGTGATAAGTGACGAAAACGTCCATCTGCATAGATAGATATCTAGCTTATCGTTGTTCTTAACAAAAATCCGTTTTTGCACGAAATAGTTGTATATATATAACGGATTTCCTATGTAACAAGTATACAAAATATGCAAAAACACATATCAAATGTTTATATTTCCTAACGAAAAAGCGTCCCTGAACAAAAATATTTCACATTTATGGGGTTTCTTAACAAAAAATGTTTATCCGCAGAAATAGATTTGAGATTAATCTTCTTTCCTAGCAGTAATTCATACCTGCAATAAGCGATTTCCAATGAACGAAACTTTTTTTTAGCAAAGATGCACAAGCAAAAACGGATTTCATATTGACTGTGATAAGTGACGAAAACGTCCATCTGCATAGATAGATATCTAGCTTATCGTTGTTCTTAACAAAAATCCGTTTTTGCACGAAATAGTTGTATATATAACGGATTTCCTATGTAACAAGTATACAAAATATGCAAAAACACATATCAAATGTTTATATTTCCTAACGAAAAAGCGTCCCTGAACAAAAATATTTCACATTTATGGGGTTTCTTAACAAAAAATGTTTATCCGCAGAAATAGATTTGAGATTAATCTTCTTTCCTAGCAGTAATTCATACCTTCAATAAGCGATTTCCAATTAACGAAACTTTTTTTTAGCAAAGATGCACAAGCAAAAACGGATCTCATATTGACTGTGTTTCATGACGAAAACGTCCATCTGCACAGATAGATATCAAGCTTATCATTGTTCTTAACAAAAATCCGTTTTTGCACGAAATAGTTGTATATATAACGGATTTCCTATGTAACAAGTATACAAAATGTGCAAAAACACATATCAAATTTGGATATTTCCTAACGAAAAAGCGTTCCTGAACAAAAATATTTCACATTTATGGGGTTTCTTAACAAAAAATGTTTATCCGCAGAAATAGATTTCAGATTAATCTTCTTTCTTAGCAGTAATTCATACCTGCAATAAGCGATTTCCAATTAACGAAACTTTTTTTTAGCAAAGATGTACAAGCAAAAACGGATCTCATATTGACTGTGTTTCATGACAAAAACGTCCATTCGCACAGATGAATATCTAGCTTATCGTTGTTCTAAACAAAAATCAGTTTTTGCACAAAATAGTTGTATGTATAACGGATTTCCTATGTAAGAAGTAACAAAATGTGCAAAAACACATATCCAATTTGGATATTTCCTAACGAAAAAGCGTTCCTGAACAAAAATATTTCACATTTATGGGGTTTCTTAACAAAAAATGTTTATCCGCAGAAATAGATTTGAGATTAATCTTCTTTCCTAGCAGTAATTCATACCTGCAATAAGCGATTTCCAATTAACGAAACTTTTTTTTAGCAAAGATGCACAAGCAAAAACGGATCTCATATTGACTGTGTTTCATGACGAAAACGTCCATCTGCACAGATAGATATCAAGCTTATCATTGTTCTTAACAAAAATCCGTTTTTGCACGAAATAGTTGTATATATAACGGATTTCCTATGTAACAAGTATACAAAATGTGCAAAAACACATATCAAATTTGGATATTTCCTAACGAAAAAGCGTTCCTGAACAAAAATATTTCACATTTATGGGGTTTCTTAACAAAAAATGTTTATCCGCAGAAATAGATTTGAGATTAATCTTCTTTCCTAGCAGTAATTCATACCTGCAATAAGCGATTTCCAATGAACGAAACTTTTTTTTAGCAAAGACGCACAAGCAAAAACGGATTTCATATTGACTGTGATAAGTGAGGAAAACGTCCATCTGCATAGATAGATATCTAGCTTATCGTTGTTCTTAACAAAAATCCGTTTTTGCACGAAATAGTTGTATATATAACGGGCTTCCTAAGTAACAAGTATACAAAATATGCAAAAACACATATCAAATTTGGATATTTCCTAACGAAAACGCGTTCCTGAACAAAAATATTTCACATTTATGGGGTTTCTTAACAAAAAATGTTTATCCGCAGAAATAGATTTCAGATTAATCTTCTTTCCTAGCAGTAATTCATACCTGCAATAAGCGATTTCCAATGAACGAAACTTTTTTTTAGCAAAGACGCACAAGCAAAAACGGATTTCATATTGACTGTGATAAGTGACGGAAACGTCCATCTGCATAGATAGATATCTAGCTTATCGTTGTTCTTAACAAAAATCCGTTTTTGCACGAAATAGTTGTATATATAACGGATTTCCTATGTAACAAGTATACAAAATGTGCAAAAACACATATCAAATTTGGATATTTCCTAACGAAAAAGCGTTCCTGAACAAAAATATTTCACATTTATGGGGTTTCTTAACAAAAAATGTTTATCCGCAGAAATAGATTTGAGATTAATCTTCTTTCCTAGCAGTAATTCATACCTGCAATAAGCGATTTCCAATTAACGAAACTTTTTTTTAGCAAAGACGCACAAGCAAAAACGGATCTCATATTGACTGTGTTTCATGACGAAAACGTCCATCTGCACAGATAGATATCAAGCTTATCATTGTTCTTAACAAAAATCCGTTTTTGCACGAAATAGTTGTATATATAACGGATTTCCTATGTAACAAGTATACAAAATGTGCAAAAACACATATCAAATTTGGATATTTCCTAACGAAAAAGCGTTCCTGAACAAAAATATTTCACATTTATGGGGTTTTTTAACAAAAAATGTTTATCCGCAGAAATAGATTTGAGATTAATCTTCTTTCCTAGCAGTAATTCATACCTGCAATAAGCGATTTCCAATTAACGAAACTTTTTTTTAGCAAAGATGCACAAGCAAAAACGGATCTCATATTGACTGTGTTTCATGACAAAAACGTCCACCTGCACAGATAGATATCAAGCTTATCATTGTTCTTAACAAAAATCCGTTTTTGCACGAAATAGTTGTATACATAACGGATTTAATAGGTAACAAGTATACAAAATATGCAAAAACACATATCAAATGTTTATATTTCCTAACGAAAAAGCGTTCCTGAACAAAAATATTTCACATTTATGGGGTTTCTTAACAAAAAATGTTTATCCGCAGAAATAGATTTGAGATTAATCTTCTTTCCTAGCAGTAATTCATACCTGCAATAAGCGATTTCCAATGAACGAAACTTTTTTTTAGCAAAGACGCACAAGCAAAAACGGATTTCATATTGACTGTGATAAGTGACGAAAACGTCCATCTGCATAGATAGATATCTAGCTTATCGTTGTTCTTAACAAAAATCCGTTTTTGCACGAAATAGTTGTATATATAACGGATTTCCTATGTAACAAGTATACAAAATATGCAAAAACACATATCAAATGTTTATATTTCCTAACGAAAAAGCGTTCCTGAACAAAAATATTTCACATTTATGGGGTTTCTTAACAAAAAATGTTTATCCGCAGAAATGGATTTGAGATTAATCTTCTTTCCTAGCAGTAATTCATACCTGCAATAAGCGATTTCCAATTAACGAAACTTTTTTTTAGCAAAGATGCACAAGCAGAAACGGATTTCATATTGATTGTGTTTAGTGACGAAAACGTCCATCTGCAAAGATAGATATCTAGCTTATCGTTGTTCTAAACAAAAATCAGTTTTTGCACGAAATAGTTGTATATATAACGGGCTTCCTAAGTAACAAGTATACAAAATATGCAAAAACACATATCAAATTTGGATATTTCCTAACGAAAAAGCGTTCCTGAACAAAAATATTTCACATTTATGGGGTTTCTTAACAAAAAATGTTTATCCGCAGAAATAGATTTCAGATTAATCTTCTTTCCTAGCAGTAATTCATACCTTCAATAAGCGATTTCTAATTAACGAAACTTTTTTTTAGCAAAGATGCACAAGCAAAAACGGATTTCATATTGATTGTGTTTAGTGACGAAAACGTCCATCTGCAAAGATAGATATCTAGCTTATCGTTGTTCTTAACAAAAATCCGTTTTTGCACGAAATAGTTGTATATATAACGGATTTCCTATGTAACAAGTATACAAAATATGCAAAAACACATATCAAATTTTGATATTTCCTAACGAAAACGCGTTCCTGAACAAAAATATTTCACATTTATGGGGTTTCTTAACAAAAAATGTTTATCCGCAGAAATAGATTTCAGATTAATCTTCTTTCTTAGCAGTAATTCATACCTGCAATAAGCGATTTCCAATTAACGAAACTTTTTTTTAGCAAAGATGCACAAGCAAAAACGGATCTCATATTGATTGTGCTTCATGACAAAAACGTCCATCTGCACAGATAGATATCAAGCTTATCATTGTTCTTAACAAAAATCCGTTTTTGCACGAAATAGTTGTATATATAACGGATTTCCTATGTAACAAGTATACAAAATATGCAAAAACACATATCAAATTTTGATATTTCCTAACGAAAACGCGTTCCTGAACAAAAATATTTCACATTTATGGGGTTTCTTAACAAAAAATGTTTATCCGCAGAAATAGATTTCAGATTAATCTTCTTTCCTAGCAGTAATTCATACCTTCAATAAGCGATTTCTAATTAACGAAACTTTTTTTTAGCAAAGATGCACAAGCAAAAACGGATTTCATATTGATTGTGTTTAGTGACGAAAACGTCCATCTGCAAAGATAGATATCTAGCTTATCGTTGTTCTTAACAAAAATCCGTTTTTGCACGAAATAGTTGTATATATAACGGGCTTCCTAAGTAACAAGTATACAAAATATGCAAAAACACATATCAAATTTGGATATTTCCTAACGAAAAAGCGTTCCTGAACAAAAATATTTCACACTTATGGGGTTTCTTAACAAAAAATGTTTATCCGCTGAAATAGATATCAGATTAATCTTCTTTCCTAGCAGTAATTCATACCTGCAATAAGAGATTTCCAATTAACGAAACTTTTTTTTAGCAAAGATGCACAAGCAAAAACGGATTTCATATTGACTGTGATAAGTGACGAAAACGTCCATCTGCACAGATAGATATCTGGCTTATCGTTGTTCTTAACAAAAATCCGTTTTTGCACGAAATAGTTGTATATATAACGGATTTCCTATGTAACAAGTATACAAAATATGCAAAAACACATATCAAATGTTTATATTTCCTAACGAAAAAGCGTCCCTGAACAAAAATATTTCACATTTATGGGGTTTCTTAACAAAAAATGTTTATCCGCAGAAATAGATTTCAGATTAATCTTCTTTCCTAGCAGTAATTCATACCTGCAATAAGCGATTTCCAATTAACGAAACTTTTTTTTAGCAAAGACGCACAAGCAAAAACGGATTTCATATTGACTGTGATAAGTGACGAAAACGTCCATCTGCATAGATAGATATCTAGCTTATCGTTGTTCTTAACAAAAATCCGTTTTTGCACGAAATAGTTGTATATATAACGGATTTCCTATGTAACAAGTATACAAAATATGCAAAAACACATATCAAATGTTTATATTTCCTAACGAAAAAGCGTTCCTGAACAAAAATATTTCACATTTATGGGGTTTCTTAACAAAAAATGTTTATCCGCAGAAATAGATTTGAGATTAATCTTCTTTCCTAGCAGTAATTCATACCTGCAATAAGCGATTTCCCATTAACGAAACTTTTTTTTAGCAAAGATGCACAAGCAAAAACGGATTTCATATTGATTGTGTTTCGTGACGAAAACGTCCATCTGCAAAGATAGATATCTAGCTTATCGTTGTTCTTAACAAAAATCCGTTTTTGCACGAAATAGTTGTATATATAACGGATTTCCTATGTAACAAGTATACAAAATATGCAAAAACACATATCAAATGTTTATATTTCCTAACGAAAAAGCGTCCCTGAACAAAAATATTTCACATTTATGGGGTTTCTTAACAAAAAATGTTTATCCGCAGAAATAGATTTCAGATTAATCTTCTTTCCTAGCAGTAATTCATACCTGCAATAAGCGATTTCCAATTAACGAAACTTTTTTTTAGCAAAGATGCACAAGCAAAAACGGATCTCATATTGACTGTGTTTCATGACAAAAACGTCCACCTGCACAGATAGATATCAAGCTTATCATTGTTCTTAACAAAAATCCGTTTTTGCACGAAATAGTTGTATACATAACGGATTTAATAGGTAACAAGTATACAAAATATGCAAAAACACATATCAAATGTTTATATTTCCTAACGAAAAAGCGTCCCTGAACAAAAATATTTCACATTTATGGGGTTTCTTAACAAAAAATGTTTATCCGCAGAAATAGATTTGAGATTAATCTTCTTTCCTAGCAGTAATTCATACCTGCAATAAGCGATTTCCAATGAACGAAACTTTTTTTTAGCAAAGACGCACAAGCAAAAACGGATTTCATATTGACTGTGATAAGTGACGAAAACGTCCATCTGCATAGATAGATATCTAGCTTATCGTTGTTCTTAACAAAAATCCGTTTTTGCACGAAATAGTTGTATATATAACGGATTTCCTATGTAACAAGTATACAAAATATGCAAAAACACATATCAAATGTTTATATTTCCTAACGAAAAAGCGTTCCTGAACAAAAATATTTCACATTTAGGGGGTTTCTTAACAAAAAATGTTTATCCGCAGAAATAGATTTGAGATTAATCTTCTTTCCTAGCAGTAATTCATACCTGCAATAAGCGATTTCCCATTAACGAAACTTTTTTTTAGCAAAGATGCACAAGCAAAAACACATTTCATATTGACTGTGTTTCATGACAAAAACGTCCATCTGCACAGATAGATATCTAGCTTATCGTTGTTCTTAACAAAAATCCGTTTTTGCACGAAATAGTTGTATATATAACGGATTTCCTATGTAACAAGTATACAAAATATGCAAAAACACATATCAAATGTTTATATTTCCTAACGAAAAAGCGTCCCTGAACAAAAATATTTCACATTTATGGGGTTTCTTAACAAAAAATGTTTATCCACAGAAATAGATTTGAGATTAATCTTCTTTCCTAGCAGTAATTCATACCTTTAATAAGCGATTTCCAATTAACGAAACTTTTTTTTAGCAAAGATGCACAAGCAAAAACGGATTTCATATTGATTGTGTTTAGTGACGAAAACGTCCATCTGCAAAGATAGATATCAAGCTTATCATTGTTCTTAACAAAAATCCGTTTTTGCACGAAATAGTTGTATATATAACGGATTTCCTATGTAACAAGTATACAAAATATGCAAAAACACATATCAAATGTTTATATTTCCTAACGAAAAAGCGTCTCTGAACATAAATATTTCACACTTATGGGGTTTCTTAACAAAAAATGTTTATCCTCAGAAATAGATATCAGATTAATCTTCTTTCCTAGCAGTAATTCATACCTGCAATAGGCGATTTCCAATTAACGAAACTTTTTTTTAGCAAAGATGTACAAGCAAAAACGGATCTCATATTGACTGTGTTTCATGACAAAAACGTCCATTCGCACAGATGAATATCTAGCTTATCGTTGTTCTAAACAAAAATCAGTTTTTGCACAAAATAGTTGTATGTATAACGGATTTCCTGTGTAAGAAGTAACAAAATGTGCAAAAACACATATCCAATTTGGATATTTCCTAACGAAAAAGCGTTCCTGAACAAAAATATTTCACATTTATGGGGTTTCTTAACAAAAAATGTTTATCCGCAGAAATAGATTTGAGATTAATCTTCTTTCCTAGCAGTAATTCATACCTGCAATAAGCGATTTCCAATGAACGAAACTTTTTTTTAGCCTTTGACGCACAAGCAAAAACGGATTTCATATTGACTGTGATAAGTGACGAAAACGTCCATCTGCATAGATAGATATCTAGCTTATCGTTGTTCTTAACAAAAATCCGTTTTTGCACGAAATAGTTGTATATATAACGGATTTCACAAAAACACATATCAAATGTTTATATTTCCTAACGAAAAAGCGTCCCTGAACAAAAATATTTCACATTTATGGGGTTTCTTAACAAAAAATGTTTATCCGCAGAAATAGATTTCAGATTAATCTTCTTTCCTAGCAGTAATTCATACCTGCAATAAGCGATTTCCAATTAACGAAACTTTTTTTTAGCAAAGATGCACAAGCAAAAACGGATCTCATATTGACTGTGTTTCATGACAAAAACGTCCACCTGCACAGATAGATATCAAGCTTATCATTGTTCTTAACAAAAATCCGTTTTTGCACGAAATAGTTGTATACATAACGGATTTAATAGGTAACAAGTATACAAAATATGCAAAAACACATATCAAATGTTTATATTTCCTAACGAAAAAGCGTCCCTGAACAAAAATATTTCACATTTATGGGGTTTCTTAACAAAAAAATGTTTATCCGCAGAAATAGATTTGAGATTAGTCTTCTTTCCTAGCAGTAATTCATACCTGCAATAAGCGATTTCCAATTAACGAAACTTTTTTTTAGCAAAGATGCACAAGCAAAAACGGATTTCATATTGATTGTGTTTCGTGACGAAAACGTCCATCTGCAAAGATAGATATCTAGCTTATCGTTGTTCTTAACAAAAATCCGTTTTTGCACGAAATAGTTGTATATATAACGGATTTCCTATGTAACAAGTATACAAAATATGCAAAAACACATATCAAATGTTTATATTTCCTAACGAAAAAGCGTCCCTGAACAAAAATATTTCACATTTATGGGGTTTCTTAACAAAAAATGTTTATCCGCAGAAATAGATTTGAGATTAGTCTTCTTTCCTAGCAGTAATTCATACCTGCAATAAGCGATTTCCAATTAACGAAACTTTTTTTTAGCAAAGATGCACAAGCAAAAACGGATCTCATATTGACTGTGTTTCATGACAAAAACGTCCACCTGCACAGATAGATATCAAGCTTTTCATTGTTCTTAACAAAAATCCGTTTTTGCACGAAATAGTTGTATACATAACGGATTTAATAGGTAACAAGTATACAAAATATGCAAAAACACATATCAAATGTTTATATTTCCTAACGAAAAAGCGTCCCTGAACAAAAATATTTCACATTTATGGGGTTTCTTAACAAAAAATGTTTATCCGCAGAAATAGATTTGAGATTAGTCTTCTTTCCTAGCAGTAATTCATACCTGCAATAAGCGATTTCCAATTAACGAAACTTTTTTTTAGCAAAGATGCACAAGCAAAAACGGATCTCATATTGACTGTGTTTCATGACAAAAACGTCCACCTGCACAGATAGATATCAAGCTTATCATTGTTCTTAACAAAAATCCGTTTTTGCACGAAATAGTTGTATATATAACGGATTTCCTATGTAACAAGTATACAAAATATGCAAAAACACATATCAAATGTTTATATTTCCTAACGAAAAAGCGTCCCTGAACAAAAATATTTCACATTTATGGGGTTTCTTAACAAAAAATGTTTATCCGCAGAAATAGATTTGAGATTAGTCTTCTTTCCTAGCAGTAATTCATACCTGCAATAAGCGATTTCCAATTAACGAAACTTTTTTTTAGCAAAGATGCACAAGCAAAAACGGATCTCATATTGACTGTGTTTCATGACAAAAACGTCCACCTGCACAGATAGATATCAAGCTTATCATTGTTCTTAACAAAAATCCGTTTTTGCACGAAATAGTTGTATATATAACGGATTTCCTATGTAACAAGTATACAAAATATGCAAAAACACATATCAAATGTTTATATTTCCTAACGAAAAAGCGTCCCTGAACAAAAATATTTCACATTTATGGGGTTTCTTAACAAAAAATGTTTATCCGCAGAAATAGATTTGAGATTAGTCTTCTTTCCTAGCAGTAATTCATACCTGCAATAAGCGATTTCCAATTAACGAAACTTTTTTTTAGCAAAGATGCACAAGCAAAAACGGATCTCATATTGACTGTGTTTCATGACAAAAACGTCCACCTGCACAGATAGATATCAAGCTTATCATTGTTCTTAACAAAAATCCGTTTTTGCACGAAATAGTTGTATACATAACGGATTTAATAGGTAACAAGTATACAAAATATGCAAAAACACATATCAAATGTTTATATTTCCTAACGAAAAAGCGTTCCTGAACAAAAATATTTCACATTTATGGGGTTTCTTAACAAAAAATGTTTATCCGCAGAAATAGATTTGAGATTAATCTTCTTTCCTAGCAGTAATTCATACCTGCAATAAGCGATTTCCAATGAACGAAACTTTTTTTTAGCAAAGACGCACAAGCAAAAACGGATTTCATATTGACTGTGATAAGTGACGAAAACGTCCATCTGCATAGATAGATATCTAGCTTATCGTTGTTCTTAACAAAAATCCGTTTTTGCACGAAATAGTTGTATATATAACGGATTTCCTATGTAACAAGTATACAAAATATGCAAAAACACATATCAAATGTTTATATTTCCTAACGAAAAAGCGTTCCTGAACAAAAATATTTCACATTTATGGGGTTTCTTAACAAAAAATGTTTATCCGCAGAAATAGATTTGAGATTAATCTTCTTTCCTAGCAGTAATTCATACCTGCAATAAGCGATTTCCCATTAACGAAACTTTTTTTTAGCAAAGATGCACAAGCAAAAACGGATTTCATATTGATTGTGTTTAGTGACGAAAACGTCCATCTGCAAAGATAGATATCAAGCTTATCATTGTTCTTAACAAAAATCCGTTTTTGCACGAAATAGTTGTATATATAACGGATTTCCTATGTAACAAGTATACAAAATATGCAAAAACACATATCAAATGTTTATATTTCCTAACGAAAAAGCGTCCCTGAACATAAATATTTCACACTTATGGGGTTTCTTAACAAAAAATGTTTATCCTCAGAAATAGATATCAGATTAATCTTCTTTCCTAGCAGTAATTCATACCTGCAATAAGCGATTTCCAATTAACGAAACTTTTTTTTAGTAAAGATGCACAAGCAAAAACGGATCTCATATTGACTGTGTTTCATGACAAAAACGTCCATCTGCACAGATAGATATCTAGCTTATCGTTGTTCTTAACAAAAATCCGTTTTTGCACGAAATAGTTGTATATATAACGGATTTCCTATGTAACAAGTATACAAAATGTGCAAAAACACATATCAAATTTGGATATTTCCTAACGAAAAAGCCTCCCTGAACAAAAATATTTCACATTTATGGGGTTTCTTAACAAAAAATGTTTATCCACAGAAATAGATTTGAGATTAATCTTCTTTCCTAGCAGTAATTCATACCTTTAATAAGCGATTTCCAATTAACGAAACTTTTTTTTAGCAAAGATGCACAAGCAAAAACGGATTTCATATTGATTGTGTTTAGTGACGAAAACGTCCATTCGCACAGATGAATATCTAGCTTATCGTTGTTCTAAACAAAAATCAGTTTTTGCACAAAATAGTTGTATGTATAACGGATTTGCTATGTAAGAAGTAACAAAATGTGCAAAAACACATATCCAATTTGGATATTTCCTAACGAAAAAGCGTTCCTGAACAAAAATATTTCACATTTATGGGGTTTCTTAACAAAAAATGTTTATCCGCAGAAATAGATTTGAGATTAATCTTCTTTCCTAGCAGTAATTCATACCTGCAATAAGCGATTTCCAATGAACGAAACTTTTTTTTAGCAAAGACGCACAAGCAAAAACGGATTTCATATTGACTGTGATAAGTGACGAAAACGTCCATCTGCATAGATAGATATCTAGCTTATCGTTGTTCTTAACAAAAATCCGTTTTTGCACGAAATAGTTGTATATATAACGGATTTCACAAAAACACATATCAAATGTTTATATTTTCTAACGAAAAAGCGTCCCTGAACAAAAATATTTCACATTTATGGGGTTTCTTAACAAAAAATGTTTATCCGCAGAAATTGATTTGAGATTAATCTTCTTTCCTAGCAGTAATTCATACCTTCAATAAGCGATTTCCAATTAACGAAACTTTTTTTTAGCAAAGATGCACAAGCAAAAACGGATTTCATATTGATTGTGTTTAGTGACGAAAACGTCCATCTGCAAAGATAGATATCTAGCTTATCGTTGTTCTAAACAAAAATCAGTTTTTGCACGAAATAGTTGTATATATAACGGGCTTCCTAAGTAACAAGTATACAAAATATGCAAAAACACATATCAAATTTGGATATTTCCTAACGAAAACGCGTTCCTGAACAAAAATATTTCACATTTATGGGGTTTCTTAACAAAAAATGTTTATCCGCAGAAATAGATTTGAGATTAGTCTTCTTTCCTAGCAGTAATTCATACCTGCAATAAGAGATTTCCAATTAACGAAACTTTTTTTTAGCAAAGATGCACAAGCAAAAACGGATTTCATATTGATTGTGTTTAGTGACGAAAACGTCCATCTGCAAAGATAGATATCTAGCTTATCGTTGTTCTAAACAAAAATCAGATTTTGCGCGAAATAGTTGTATATATAACGGGTTTTCCTAAGTAACAAGTATACAAAATATGCAAAAACACATCAAATTTGGATATTTCCTAACGAAAACGCGTTCATGAACAAAAATATTTCACATTTATGGGGTTTCTTAACAAGAAATGTTTATCCGCAGAAATAGATTTCAGATTAATCTTCTTTCCTAGCAGTAATTCATAAATGCAATAAGCGATTTCCAATTAACGAAACTTTTTTTTAGCAAAGATGCACAAGCAAAAACGGATTTCATATTGGTTGTGTTTCGTGACGAAAACGTCCATTTGCAAAGATAGATATCTAGCTTATCGTTGTTCTTAACAAAAATCCGTTTTTGCACGAAATAGTTGTACATATAACGGATTTCCTATGTAACAAGTATACAAAATATGCAAAAACACATATCAAATGTTTATATTTCCTAACGAAAAAGCGTCCCTGAACAAAAATATTCACATTTGTGGGGTTTCTTAACAAAAAATGTTTATCCGCAGAAATAGATTTCAGATTAATCTTCTTTCCTAGCAGTAATTCATACCTGCATTAAGCGATTTCCAATTAACGAAACTTTTTTTTAGCAAAGATGCACAAGCAAAAACGGATCTCATATTGACTGTGTTTCATGACAAAAACGTCCATCTGCACAGATAGATATCAAGTTTATCATTGTTCTTAACAAAAATCCGTTTTTGCACGAAATAGTTGTATATATAACGGATTTCCTATGTAACAAGTATACAAAATATGCAAAAACACATATCAAATGTTTATATTTCCTAACGAAAAAGCGTCCCTGAACAAAAATATTTCACATTTGTGGGGTTTCTTAACAAAAAATGTTTATCCGCAGAAATAGATTTGAGATTAATCTTCTTTCCTAGCAGTAATTCATACCTTCAATAAGCGATTTCCAATTAACGAAACTTTTTTTTAGCAAAGACGCACAAGCAAAAACGGATTTCATATTGATTGTTTTTAGTGACGAAAACGTCCATCTGCAAAGATAGATATCTAGCTTATCGGTATTCTAAACAAAAATCAGTTTTTGCACGAAATAGTTGTATATATAACGGGTTTTCCTAAGTAACAAGTATACAAAATATGCAAAAACACATATCAAATGTTTATATTTCCTAACGAAAAAGCGTCCCTGAACAAAAATATTTCACATTTATGGGGTTTCTTAACAAAAAATGTTTATCCGCAGAAATTGATTTGAGATTAATCTTCTTTCCTAGCAGTAATTCATACCTTCAATAAGCGATTTCCAATTAACGAAACTTTTTTTTAGCAAAGATGCACAAGCAAAAACGGATTTCATATTGATGACGAAAACGTCCATCTGCAAAGATAGATATCTAGCTTATCGGTATTCTAAACAAAAATCAGTTTTTGCACGAAATAGTTGTATATATAACGGGTTTTCCTAAGTAACAAGTACAAATATGCAAAAACACATATCAAATTTTTATATTTCCTAACGAAATCGCGTTCCTGAACAAAAATATTTCACATTTAAGGGGTTTTTCAATAAAAAATGTTTATCCGCTGAAATAGATTTGAGATTAGTCTTCTTTCCTAGCAGTAATTCATACCTGCAATAAGAGATTTCCAATTAATGAAACTTTTTTTTAGCAAAGATGCGCAAGCAAAAACGGATTTCATATTGATTGTGTTTAGTGACGAGAAGATAGATATCTAGCTTATCGTTGTTCTTAACAAAAATCCGTTTTTGCACGAAATAGTTGTATATATAACGGATTTCCCTTAGGAAATGTCATCCCGACATTCGAAGCTAATAAACAGCTTTGCAGCTCCCTTCAAAAGCTTACGCCTGTAAACGACCTTTTGAGCGTCCGTCCAACCACAAATGTCAGCTGTGTCCTCAAAATTGCGAAGCCACTGGTGTACACTTTGGCTTCCCTCGCCGTTGAAAGCTTCTAACGCGTCTTCCACATCCTTAAAACTTAAGGTGGAACGCTGAGCCAGATTTGCCTGCACCGTGTCCTTTATCCTTGCTGATTCACCGTCATCTTGCTTACCCTCGTCAACGTCTTCATCAGCTTCGGATCTTTCGTCTCGTGCCGTCATCAACCTGCTTCTAAGTTCCGCCTTCTTCCCGGTAGTGGTTAAGTTTAGATCACGTAACTTCTCTTTCAACTGGACCACCGTCAAAGAATGTAAGTTGGGGGTTCCTTCATCCCCGCTAGAGCTATCGTCTTTTAACACACTCATTTTTTCGCGCACTATAGAACTTCACTCTTCGAAATTCGCACCGCAACTCCGAAATACAAAGCTGAACACTCTAGGTTTTCCTCTCCTATTGTTTTAATAAACCGCAGGAAACGTCTTGTTTGGTTTCGTCGTCGTCGTTGCGACTGCGCGCCGTCGTTTATTGTTTTAGGTACGTCCTAAATTCATAAGTGTTTCGCTATACACCAATCGTCTTCTTTGCTGTAGTCGTTAATTATCCTTTTTTTGCGTCGTCGTTAATTACCCTTTTTTGTCGTCGTCGTCGTTTGGGTTTTTCTCCTTTTCGTCATAATTTGGGTTTTCCCAAGTTGTCGTCTTATCTATCCCACTTCTGACACCACTTGTAGGATCCGGAACAAAATCCATACATATACATACACATACACATACACATACACATACACATACACATACACATACACATACACATACACATACACATACACATACACATACACATACACATACACATACACATACACATACACATACACATACACATACACATACACATACACATACACATACACATACACATACACATACACATACACATACACATACACATACACATACACATACACATACACATACACATACACATACACATACACATACACATACACATACACATACACATACACATACACATACACATACACATACACATACACATACACATACACATACACATACACATACACATACACATACACATACACATACACATACACATACACATACACATACACATACACATACACATACACATACACATACACATACACATACACATACACATACACATACACATACACATACACATACACATACACATACACATACACATACACATACACATACACATACACATACACATACACATACACATACACATACACATACACATACACATACACATACACATACACATACACATACACATACACATACACATACACATACACATACACATACACATACACATACACATACACATACACATACACATACACATACACATACACATACACATACACATACACATACACATACACATACACATACACATACACATACACATACACATACACATACACATACACATACACATACACATACACATACACATACACATACACATACACATACACATACACATACACATACACATACACATACACATACACATACACATACACATACACATACACATACACATACACATACACATACACATACACATACACATACACATACACATACACATACACATACACATACACATACACATACACATACACATACACATACACATACACATACACATACACATACACATACACATACACATACACATACACATACACATACACATACACATACACATACACATACACATACACATACACATACACATACACATACACATACACATACACATACACATACACATACACATACACATACACATACACATACACATACACATACACATACACATACACATACACATACACATACACATACACATACACATACACATACACATACACATACACATACACATACACATACACATACACATACACATACACATACACATACACATACACATACACATACACATACACATACACATACACATACACATACACATACACATACACATACACATACACATACACATACACATACACATACACATACACATACACATACACATACACATACACATACACATACACATACACATACACATACACATACACATACACATACACATACACATACACATACACATACACATACACATACACATACACATACACATACACATACACATACACATACACATACACATACACATACACATACACATACACATACACATACACATACACATACACATACACATACACATACACATACACATACACATACACATACACATACACATACACATACACATACACATACACATACACATACACATACACATACACATACACATACACATACACATACACATACATGTAGGTTCCGGAACGAAAACCACCGAATATTATTACTATTCACCTCAATTTTATTGCATAAGGTATAGGTATTACATAAAAAAGGATACGTCCGTATCTCACGAACGCCGACGACCAACTGTCCGTAGAATCCATTGCGATCCTACATCTCTCGGTCATCTTGATCAGCCTCGATGAAATCCTCTTCGAGACGGCTGTCTTGGAACAACGGATACGGCTTCATGTCATCGGCAGCCGTACTCGTGCTGTTAGGTCCTTCATGGTCTCCGATCTTCTCCACCAGATATCTGTCCCTGCGCAGAACAGATACAACCTTATAGGGCCCAAGAAATTTACCACGCAGCTTGAGTCCAGTGCCAAACTGAGTACGTCTAATGGCTACTATATCTCCAACTCGGTACCTCGTCGATATCTTGCGACCTCGATTGTAACTCCTCTGGTTCTCTTCCTGGACTTTAGCTATTTGCTTCATTGCTGATTTTCTCAACTCAGTTCTATCATGGACGTAGCTCGATCTAAATTCTTCTTCTACGAGTGCTCGAAGCTCCAGATTGTCCTTGAGTTGCATTCTTTTCCTTATTCGTAACTCAAACGGCGTTGTTTCCACACTGCGGCAGTAGGAAGCGTTTATGTACTGCTGAACACGGGAAACAAACTTGTACCAGGTGTCAGGTTTCGGTGCTGCCAACTTGGTCAAAACAGAATTAACCACTCTGTTAATCCGCTCAACCTGACCGTTGCCTCGCGGTACTCCAGTGGTAAATGTATTCCTGACCAGACTCATTCGGCTTCTTCCTTACATTGCTTAGTTCTCGATGGACGTCCTTGCTGCTCCTTGCCTCTCCGAATTCGGACATCAACGACGTTCGTATTTTGGCCCAGGAACGGACATCCCGACATTCGAAGCTAATAAACAGCTTTGCAGCTCCCTTCAAAAGCTTACGCCCGTAAACGACCTTTTGAGCGTCCGTCCAACCACAAATGTCAGCTGTGTCCTCAAAATTGCGAAGCCACTGGTGTACACTTTGGCTTCCCTCGCCGTTGAAAGCTTCTAACGCGTCTTCCACATCTTTAAAACTTAAGGTGGAACGCTGAGCCAGATTTGCCTGCACCGTGTCCTTTATCCTTGCTGATTCACCGTCATCTTGCTTACCCTCGTCAACGTCTTCATCAGCTTCGGATCTTTCGTCTCGTGCCGTCATCAACCTGCTTCTAAGTTCCGCCTTCTTCCCGGTAGTGGTTAAGTTTAGATCACGTAACTTCTCTTTCAACTGGACCACCGTCAAAGAATGTAAGTTGGGGGTTCCTTCATCCCCGCTAGAGCTATCGTCTTTTAACACACTCATTTTTTCGCGCACTATAGAACTTCACTCTTCGAAATTCGCACCGCAACTCCGAAATACAAAGCTGAACACTCTAGGTTTTCCTCTCCTATTGTTTTAATAAACCGCAGGAAACGTCTTGTTTGGTTTCGTCGTCGTCGTTGCGACTGCGCGCCGTCGTTTATTGTTTTAGGTACGTCCTAAATTCATAAGTGTTTCGCTATACACCAATCGTCTTCTTTGCTGTAGTCGTTAATTATCCTTTTTTTGCGTCGTCGTTAATTACCCTTTTTTGTCGTCGTCGTCGTTTGGGTTTTTCTCCTTTTCGTCATAATTTGGGTTTTCCCAAGTTGTCGTCTTATCTATCCCACTTCTGACACCACTTGTAGGATCCGGAACAAAATCCATACATACACATACACATACACATACACATACACATACACATACACATACACATACACATACACATACACATACACATACACATACACATACACATACACATACACATACACATACACATACACATACACATACACATACACATACACATACACATACACATACACATACACATACACATACACATACACATACACATACACATACACATACACATACACATACACATACACATACACATACACATACACATACACATACACATACACATACACATACACATACACATACACATACACATACACATACACATACACATACACATACACATACACATACACATACACATACACATACACATACACATACACATACACATACACATACAACACATACACATACACATACACATACACATACACATACACATACACATACACATACACATACACATACACATACACATACACATACACATACACATACACATACACATACACATACACATACACATACACATACACATACACATACACATACACATACACATACACATACACATACACATACACATACACATACACATACACATACACATACACATACACATACACATACACATACACATACACATACACATACACATACACATACACATACACATACACATACACATACACATACACATACACATACACATACACATACACATACACATACACATACACATACACATACACATACACATACACATACACATACACATACACATACACATACACATACACATACACATACACATACACATACACATACACATACACATACACATACACATACACATACACATACACATACACATACACATACACATACACATACACATACACATACACATACACATACACATACACATACACATACACATACACATACACATACACATACACATACACATACACATACACATACACATACATACACATACACATACACATACACATACACATACACATACACATACACATACACATACACATACACATACACATACACATACACATACACATACACATACACATACACATACACATACACATACACATACACATACACATACACATACACATACACATACACATACACATACACATACACATACACATACACATACACATACACATACACATACACATACACATACACATACACATACACATACACATACACATACACATACACATACACATACACATACACATACACATACACATACACATACACATACACATACACATACACATACACATACACATACACATACACATACACATACACATACACATACACATACACATACACATACACATACACATACACATACACATACACATACACATACACATACACATACACATACACATACACATACACATACACATACACATACACATACACATACACATACACATACACATACACATACACATACACATACACATACACATACACATACACATACACATACACATACACATACACACACATACACATACACATACACATACACATACACATACACATACACATACACATACACATACACATACACATACACATACACATACACATACACATACACATACACATACACATACACATACACATACACATACACATACATGTAGGTTCCGGAACGAAAACCACCGAATATTATTACTATTCACCTCAATTTTATTGCATAAGGTATAGGTATTACATAAAAAAGGATACGTCCGTATCTCACGAACGCCGACGACCAACACATACACATACACATACACATACACATACACATACACATACACATACACATACACATACACATACACATACACATACACATACACATACA
>LR994576.1:0-15755 GCA_905187475.1 Syritta pipiens
TATTTAAATAGCTTATATTTAGAGTATAACATTGAAGATGTTAGGGAGATTGGTTAATCTTTAAATAAATTAAATAATTTATTTTAGTAATTTATAAAAAAATTATTTTATTTTTACAATGAAAATGTAATGTTTTTGTTAAACTATATAAATAGAAATATAAATGGAATTTAACCATTAAAATAAAAAGTTAGCAGCTTTTATTTGATCAACATATTTCTTTAATTGGAATATTTATTCATTTTTATCATTAACAGTGATATACCTCTATTTTGGTTTCAATTAAAAGAATAAGGGTAAAATTACCTAAGGTTAGGTCGAAACTAAATGCAATAATATCGCTTCATATTCAAGGTAAATTGAATTTTTCAATAATTTTTGAATGCAAATCAAATGTTATAAATTAACTAAAACCCTAGGTTGATCAATTTAATATTCCTTGGTTTCATTCATGGTATAAGCCTAATAAAAGAATTAAAATAAAAATAATAGAAGTAATTGATCATATTATTAAATTAGAATAATTTAAAATTAAAATTATAGGTAAAATTAAAGCAATTTCTACATCAAAAATTAAAAAAATAATTGTAATTAAAAAAAACTTTAAAGAAAATGGGAGACGTGAAGAGGATATTGGGTCAAATCCACATTCAAAAGGAGAACTTTTTTCTCGATCAATAAATCTTTTTTTTGATAAAATTGTTGCTAGTAATATTACAACAATTGATAATAAAAAAAATAATACAAACTATAAAAGTGATAGAAAAAATTATTTATGTTATTAATTTAATAAACCTTATGATTGGAAGTCATATATACTTTTATACTACATAAATAGATTATCCTCCTCATCAATAAATTGATACATACAAGAATAATCAAACAATATCTACAAAGTGTCAATATCATGCAGCTGCTTCAAAACCAAAATGATGAGTTTTGAAAAATGATAATTTAAATGTCGAATTAAACAAATTAATAAAAAAGTTGTACCAATTATAACATGTAATCCATGGAATCCTGTTGCTATAAAAAAAGTCGATCCATAAACAGCATCAGCAATAGTAAAAGGAGCTTCAATATATTCATATGCTTGTAAAATTGTAAAATAAATTCCTAATAAAACAGTAAAAAATAAGCCTTGAGTTGTTTGGGAAAAAATTTCCTCTTATTAAGCTATGGTGGGCTCATGTAACTGTAATACCTGATGCTAATAAAATAGTTGTATTTAATAAAGGAATTTGAAAAGGGTTAAAAGGTACAATTCCTAAAGGGGGTCATGTAGCACCTAATTCAATAGCAGGAGATAAACTACTATGAAAAAATGCTCAAAAAAAATGAAGAAAAGAATAATACCTCTGATAAAATGAATAAAATTATTCCTCAACGTAAACCAGTTGTTACAGCATATGTGTGTAACCCTTGAAATGTTCCTTCTCGAGCAACATCTCGTCATCAATTTGATATACAGTTAAAGTTGAAATTGTTAGTCCTAAAAATAATAATGATGAATCATATTGATGAAATCATTTTACTAGTCCAGAAACTATTGTTATTGTACCAATAGAACTTGTTAATGGTCATGGACTTTTATCTACTAAGTGAAAAGGATGATTTGAGTGTGTTGACATTAAATTACTTCACTAGAATATAGAGTTCTTAAAACAGCAAAAACATAAGATTGAATAATTGCTACAGCTGATTCTAAAACTAATAATAAAATTTGAGTAATAAGTAAAATTACTACTATTGCATAAGATAGTGATGGCCCAGTATTTCCTAATAAAGTTAATAATAAATGTCCTGCAATTATGTTTGCTGTCAATCGAACGGCTAAAGTTCCAGGACGAATAATGTTTCTAATAGTTTCAATACAAACCATAAATGGTATTAAAATAGCTGGAGTTCCTTGTGGAACTAGGTGTGTAAATATATGCTGGGTATGGTTTAATCATCCATAAATTATAAAAGCTAATCATAAAGGTAATGCTAATGTTAAGGTTAATACTAAATGACTTGTTCTTGTAAAAATATATGGAAATAAACCTATAAAATTATTAAATAAAATTATTCTAAATAAGGATACAAAAATTAAAGTTGTTCCTTTTTGATTAGGGTTTCCTAATAAAGTTTTAAATTCTTTATGTAAGGTTAATAAAATACTATTTCAAATAATATGATAACGTGAAGGTATAAATCAGTATATAGATGGAATTAATAATAAACCAATAAAAGTACTTAGTCAATTTAAAGAAAGACTAAAAATTCTTGAAGAAGGGTCAAATACAGAAAATAAATTAGTTATCATTTTCAATTTATTGAAGTAACAGAAATTTTTTTAGAAGTTTTAGATGCTGATGAAGAAGGTAAATAAATGAAATAATTTATTACATTAAATAATACAAAAATTACTGAAAATAATAAAAATAAGCTTAATCAACTAATAGGAGCTATTTGAGGAATTAAAAAATATTAACTATATTAATAATTTTAGTTTGACATACTAATGTTATGAACTTTAACTAATTTTTTTTTTTTTTTTTTTTTTCATTAAAAGTAATTGCTAGATTACTATAACATGGTTTAAGAGACCAGTACTTGCTTTCAGTCATTTAATGTTAATTTATATTAGAAATTCATTTGATAAAAAAATTTATAGGGACACTTTCAATCACAATAGGTATGAAACTATGATTTGCTCCGCAAATTTCAGAACATTGTCCAAAAAATAATCCTGGGCGATTAATTAGAAAATTAGTTTGATTAATTCGTCCAGGTGTTCCATCAATTTTTACTCCTAAAGAGGGGATTGTTCATGAATGAATAACATCTGCAGATGTTACTAAAATTCGAATTTGGGAATTTATTGGTAAAACAATTCGATTATCTACATCAAGTAATCGAAATCCATTAAGATTTAAATCATTTGTTGGTACTATATATGAATCAAATTCTACATTTAGAAAGTCTGAATATTCATAGCTTCAATATCATTGATGTCCAATTGACTTTAAAGTAATTGATGGTTCGTTAATTTCATCTAAAAGGTACAATAATCGTAATGAAGGGAAAGCAATAAATAATAAAATAATTGTTGGTAAAATTGTTCAAATTACTTCAATAGTTTGACCGTGAAGTAAGAATCGATTTGTATAATTATTAAAAAATAGTATAATTATTATATATCCAACTATAATAGTAATTATAATTAAAATTAATAATGCATGATCATGAAAAAATGTTAATTGTTCTATTAAAGGGGAAGCACTATCTTGTAAACCTAAATTTGCTCATGTTGACATTAATTTTCTAATAAAAGTAAAATACTTTATATATGGAGCTTAAATCCATTGCACTAATCTGCCATATTAGAAATTAGATAATAATGGTAATTCTGAGTATCTGTGTTCTGCTGGGGGTGTATTTTGATATCATTCGATAGATGAATTTAATTGTATAGGATAAATAACTTGACGTTGTTTAATTATACTTTTTCATACTAATAATATAAAAAATAAAATACCAATTAATGAAATAGTTGATCCAATTGTTGAAATAACATTTCATGTTGTGTATGCATCAGGATAATCAGAATAACGTCGAGGTATACCGGCTAATCCTAAGAAGTGTTGAGGAAAGAAAGTTAAATTTACTCCAATAAATATAATTACAAATTGACTTTTTAGTCATTTTACATTTATAGTTAATCCTGTAAATAAAGGATATCAATGAATAAATCCTGCTATAATAGCAAATACAGCTCCTATAGAAAGAACATAATGAAAATGTGCAACTACATAGTATGTATCATGTAAAATAATATCAATTGAAGAATTTGCTAGTACAACTCCAGTTAATCCTCCTACAGTAAATAAGAATACAAATCCTAAAGCTCATAATATAGCTGGAGAGTATGTTAATTGTGTACCATGAAGAGTAGCTAATCAACTAAAAATTTTAATTCCAGTAGGAATGGCAATAATTATAGTTGCAGATGTAAAGTAAGCTCGTGTATCAACGTCTATTCCTACAGTAAATATATGATGAGCTCATACAATAAATCCTAATAATCCAATTGCTAATATTGCATAAATTATTCCTAAAGATCCAAATGTTTCTTTTTTTCCACATTCTTGACTAATAATATGTGAAATTATTCCAAATCCAGGAAGAATTAAAATATAAACTTCAGGGTGTCCAAAAAATCAAAATAAATGTTGGTAAAGAATTGGGTCTCCTCCTCCAGCAGGGTCGAAAAATGAAGTATTTAAATTTCGATCTGTTAAAAGTATTGTAATTGCACCTGCTAAAACTGGCAATGATAATAAAAGAAGAAGAGCTGTAATAACTACTGATCATACAAATAAAGGTATTCGATCATATGTTATTCCTGCTGCTCGTATGTTAATTACAGTTGTAATAAAATTTACAGCTCCTAAAATGGATGATATTCCTGCTAAATGTAAAGAAAAGATTGCTAGATCTACAGAAGCTCCACTATGAGCAATTCCTGCTGACAAAGGAGGATACACTGTTCATCCTGTTCCTGCTCCGTTTTCTACTATACTACTTACTAATAATAAAGTTAAAGAAGGAGGTAAAAGTCAAAAACTTATATTATTTATTCGTGGAAATGCTATATCTGGTGCTCCCAGTATTAAAGGAACTAGTCAATTTCCAAATCCTCCAATTATAATTGGTATAACTATAAAAAAAATTATAACAAAAGCATGAGCAGTAACAATTACGTTATAAATTTGGTCATCTCCAATTAAAGCTCCAGGGTGACCTAATTCGGCTCGAATAAGAATTCTTAAGGAAGTTCCTACTAATCCTGCTCAAGTTCCAAATATAAAATATAAAGTTCCAATATCCTTGTGATTAGTTGAAAATAATCATTGTTGCGATTAAATGGCTGAAGTTTAGGCAATAGACTGTAAATCTATTTATAAGAATTATTCTTTTTAATCAGGCTTTATAGTCAATAATGATATTAAAATGCAATTTTAAAGGAATAATTAATAATTATTAAAGCTTAAAAGATTTATCTTATATTTATAGCTTTGAAGGCTATGAGTTTATTTAACTTAAAGCTTTAAATTAAATAATAAATAAATCTAATAATAAATATTCCAAAAATTGAAATAAATGATGAAATTAGATAAATTTTTATTAAAAAATTATTTCATCTAATTTGGTACGTTCAATTATTTTCGTAATAATTTAGTATAAAAGCTGTATAACATAATCGTAAATAGAAAAATAATGTAATTAAGGTTATAATAATTATAATAGTAAGTATAAATAATTGATTATTTATTGTTAAATATTGGATTGTTATTCATTTAGGAATAAATCCTAAAAATGGAGGTAATCCTCCTAATGAAAGTAAATTTAAAAATAATATAAATTTTAAATTTTTATTAAAAAAAAATAATCTAAATAATTGATTAATATGATAAAGTTTGAATATGTTGAATAAAAAAATTAAATTAAAAGATAGGAAAGAATAGAATATAAAATATAAAATTCATAAGGATTCTCTAGAATATATTCTTATTAATATTCATCCTAAATGATTAATAGAAGAAAATGTTATTAATTTTCGTAGAGAAGTTTGATTTAACCCTCCTAATGATCCAATAATAATTGACAATAAAATACAACAAAATATTATAAATTTAATAGTTAAATAAGAAATTAATATTAACGGTGCAATTTTTTGTCATGTTATTAAAATTAAAGCATTGGTTCAATTTAGTCCTTCTATTACATTTGGAAATCAAAAATGAAAAGGAGCAGTTCCTCTTTTTATAAATAAAGATGATAAAATTATTATATTAATATAAGGATTAGTGTTAATATAATTTATTAAATTATTTATATACAAAAATAAAATTGTAGAAAATAATAAGATTGAAGATGCTAAAGCTTGAGTTAAAAAATATTTTAAAGAAGCTTCATTAGACATTAAATTATTTTCTCTTATTAGGGGGATAAAAGATAATAAATTAATTTCTAATCCTATTCAAGCTCTTAATCATGAATTTGCTGAAATTGTAATTATAGTTCTTACTATTAAAATAAAAAAAAATATAATTTTTGATGAATTATTAAAAATTAAAAAGAAAAGGATTAGAACCTTTATAAGTGGGGTATGAGCCCAGTAGCTTAATTAGCTTATCTTTTTATAATAAAAATATATTTTAGTGTATGATGCACAAAAGTTTTTGATACTTTTAGAAATAGTTTAATTCTATTAAATATAATGAATGTAATTTTAATTACATGATTTACCCTATCAAGATAATCCTTTTATCAGGCAATTCATTATTTATAATTTTATTTTATACTATTTTTTAAAAAAAAAGATAAAATAAATTTTTATTTAAATAATAAAAATTAGTGATATTATTATAAAAATTTATACATTTTTATAGTAATATATTTTTATATATATATATATATATACATTTATATATATATATATTTATATATATATAAATATTTAAAAAATTTTAAATTATATTTTAAAATATAATGAAGAATATATTTTAAAATATAATTTAAAATTTCTTATATTAATTTATAAAATATAAAATATTTAATTAAAATATTTTTTAATAATTTAATAATATATAAATTATTTATATATATATATATAATTATATTGAATTCGATATATATATATAAACCCTATACATTTATATACATATATATATATTTATTAAAATAAATAAAATGAATAAAATTATATTATTTATTTAAATATAAATTATTTATATATATATACATATTTATATAAATTAAATTTTTTTTGAAAAATATTAATTAATTTATATAAATTTTAAATTTTTTTATAATAGATAATATATATATATATAAAAAAAAAAAAAAAAAAAAAAAAAAAAATTATTAAGTTTTAATTAAATTAAATTATTTAACTTATATTAATTATATTATAAATTTTAACTAATATATAATTATTTAAATTATTATATTAATTTATAAATTTAATTAATTAATTATTGTAATAATTTTATAAATAAATAGGGGAAAAAAAATTTTTTGGGGAGGTAATACTAATTTTAATTATTTAATTTATTTAAATTTAAGATTAATTAAAATTAATAAATTTTATTTTAATTTTAATTTTTTTAATTTATTATAAATAGTTATTTATATGATATATTAATATATTTTTATTTTTAATTTTAAGTTTTTATAATTATTTAAAAGTTTTATTTTAGCTTAATAAATTTATTTTTAATTTATATTATATGTAAATTTTTGTGTGATTAGTTATTTATTTAGAAAATAAATAATTTTTATTTATTTGCAATAATTAATATTATTAATTAAAGAAATTTAAAAATAGAAATATTAATTAATATTGACTTAATTTGTGCCAGCAGTTGCGGTTATACAGATAATGTGAATAAATTTTATTAATAGTAGTTAAATATTTTAAATTAAAAATAGAAATTATTTTATTAAGTGAAATTTTAAAATAATTTTAATTTTTATTTGAAAATTAATTGAAGCTAGAAAATTTTAATAAAAAACTAGGATTAGATACCCTATTATTTAAAATATAATTTAATTTATTTGAGTAGTATTAGATATGATCTTGAAACTTAAAAAATTTGGCGGTATTTTAGTCTATTCAGAGGAACTTGTTTTGTAATCGATAATCCGCGATGTACCTTACTTAAACTTGTTAATCAATTTATATATCGTTGTTATTAGAATATTTTATAAGAATAATAATTTTCTATAATTTAAATTAAAATTAATATCAAATCAAGGTGTAGTTTATGTTTAAGTTAAAATGAGTTACAATAAAAATATTTTATGGATTTAATTATGAAAAAATTAATGAAATTGGATTTGATAGTAAAATTATAAAGATTAATAATTTGATTTTAGCTCTAAAATATGTACATATCGCCCGTCGCTCTTGTTATTAAAATAAGATAAGTCGTAACATAGTAGATGTACTGGAAAGTGTATCTAGAATCAATTTAAAGCTTATTTAGTAAAGTATTTCATTTACATTGAAAAGATTTTTGTGCAAATCAATATAAATTGATTAATAATTATTTATTAATTTATTTATTTTTTAAAAAATTAATTATTAAAAATAATTATATAAATTATTGTTTAAGTATATTATATAGAATAAATATTATTAATTATAGTTAATTAGTATTGTGAAAGAATATTGAAATAAAATGAAAAATATTTATTTTAAAAGAAAATTTAATTTATTGTATCTTGTGTATCAGAGTATATTAAATAAAAAATAATTATTTATTTTTCTCGATTTTAAAAGATTTAATAAATTATAAAAGTTAATGTAATAAAATTATTTTTAATAATTTATTAGAAATGAAATGTTATTCGTTTTTAAAGGTATCTAGTTTTTTAAGAAATAAATTTAATTTAGTTTTTTAAAATTTATTTATTTGTTTAGTTAATTAAATAAATTTTAAAAAATAATATTTTATGGGATAAGCTATAAAATAAATTTTTAAAAATAATAAATAATGTTTAAATTTTATATGTTTAAGATTATCAATTATTATTAAGTTTGTTATAAATTAATTTTTTTTAATAAATTATTTATTATATTTTAAGTTTTTATTAAAATATTTATTTTAATATTAAAAATAAAGAAATAATGATATAATTAGTATATTTTAATGTATTTATATGTATATAAATGATAAGTTTGTGTAAAGAATTCGGCAAAAATAATGTTCGCCTGTTTAACAAAAACATGTCTTTTAGAATTTAATTTAAAGTCTGACCTGCCCACTGAATTTTTTTAAATGGCCGCAGTATTTTAACTGTGCAAAGGTAGCATAATCATTAGTCTTTTAATTGAAGGCTGGAATGAATGGTTGGACGAAATATTAACTGTTTCATTTAAATTTATAATAAAATTTTATTTTTTAGTCAAAAAGCTAAAATAAATTTAAAAGACGAGAAGACCCTATAAATCTTTATATATAGTTTATTTTAATTTTATAGATAGATTTAATTATGATAATATTTATATATTTTATTGGGGTGATATTAAAATTTAATAAACTTTTAAAATTTAAATCATTAATTTATGAATAATTGATCCATTTTTAATGATTAAAAAATTAAGTTACTTTAGGGATAACAGCGTAATTTTTTTGGAGAGTTCATATTGATAAAAAAGATTGCGACCTCGATGTTGGATTAAGATATAATTTTAGGTGCAGCCGTTTAAATTTAAAGTCTGTTCGACTTTTAAAATCTTACATGATCTGAGTTCAAACCGGTGTAAGCCAGGTTGGTTTCTATCTTTAATAAATTAATATATTTTAGTACGAAAGGATTAAATATATAAATAATTGTATTTTATAAATAGAATATTATTAATAATTTATACTATTTTGGCAGATTAATGTAATAAATTTAGAATTTATAAATGTAATTTATATTACAAATAGTACTTGTTTTATATAGAAGTAATTTTATTTTTAGTTATAAGTTTATTGTTGATTATTTGTGTGTTAGTGAGTGTAGCTTTTTTAACTTTATTAGAACGTAAAGTTTTAGGATATATTCAGATTCGTAAAGGTCCAAATAAAGTTGGGTTAATGGGAATTCCTCAGCCTTTTTGTGATGCAATCAAATTATTTACAAAGGAGCAAACTTATCCTTTGCTGTCAAATTATATTTCATATTATTTTTCACCTATTTTTTCTTTATTTTTATCTTTACTTTTATGAATATGTATACCTTTTTTTATTAAATTATTTTCTTTTAATTTAGGGTTATTATTTTTTATATGTTGTACTAGATTAGGGGTTTATACAGTAATAATTGCTGGGTGATCTTCAAATTCAAATTATGCTTTATTAGGAAGATTGCGTTCAGTTGCTCAGACAATTTCTTATGAAGTTAGTTTGGCTTTAATTTTATTATCTTTTGTATTTTTAATTAATAATTATAATATATTGAGTTTTTATTATTATCAAACTTATTTGTGATTTTTTTTTATTTTATACCCTTTAGTTTTTATTTGATTAATTATTTGTTTAGCTGAAACTAATCGTACACCTTTTGATTTTGCTGAAGGAGAGTCAGAATTAGTTTCAGGGTTTAATGTTGAATATAGAAGAGGAAGTTTTGCTTTAATTTTTTTATCAGAATATGCAAGAATTTTATTTATGAGAATACTTTTTTCTTTAATTTTTTTAGGGGGAGATGTATTTAGTTTTTTCTTTTATTTAAAGTTAATATTTATTTCATTTGTATTTATTTGAGTTCGAGGTACTTTACCTCGATTTCGGTATGATAAGTTAATATATTTAGCTTGAAAGGTATTTTTACCTTTTTCTTTAAATTATTTATTATTTTTTATTGGTGTAAAAATTTATTTATTAAATTTAATTTAATTAATTAATTTTAGTAAAGTTAATAGAAAATTTTAGTTTCTATTTTATGTTTTCAAAACATATGCTTATTCAAGCTCATTAACTTAATTTAATAAATTATCTCATCATTTTGATACAAGAGGGTTAATTATAAAATATAAAAAATATAAAATTGTTAAAATTTGTCCAATAGTTACAAAAGGTGGTTCAACTGGTCGTGCTCCAATTCATGTAAGTAATAATACAATTACTACTATAATTCAAAATAAAATTTGATTAATAGGATAAAATTCAATTCCTCGGAATTTTATTAAATTATAAAAAGGTATAACTATTAAAATTGCAATTGACATTACTAAAGCAATTACACCTCCTAATTTATTAGGAATTGATCGTAAAATTGCGTAGGCAAATAAAAAATATCATTCAGGTTGAATATGAAGAGGGGTTACTAAAGGATTAGCTGGAATGAAATTATCAGGGTCTCCTAATATGTATGGGTTTCAAAGGGTTAATATTGTTAAAGTACCTAATAATACAATAAATCCGGCAATATCCTTATAACTAAAATATGGGTGAAAAGGAATTTTATCTAAATTAGAATTAACTCCAATAGGGTTATTAGATCCTGTTTGGTGTAGAAATAATAAATGAATTATTACTATTGCTGCTACAATAAAAGGTAAAACAAAATGGAAAGCAAAAAATCGTGTTAATGTAGGGTTATCAACAGCGAATCCTCCTCAAATTCATTGAACTAAGTCAATTCCTAAGTAAGGAATTGCGGATAATAAATTTGTAATTACTGTAGCTCCTCAAAATGATATTTGTCCTCATGGTAAAACATATCCTATAAAAGCTGTTGCTATTACTAAAAATAAAATTACTACTCCTGAAAGTCATGTATGTGTAAATAAATAAGATCCATAGTATATACCACGTCCTACATGTAAATAAATGCAAATAAAAAAGAATGATGCACCATTGGCATGGAGAGTTCGTAATAATCAACCATAATTTACATCTCGACAAATATGATCAACTCTATTAAATGCTATTGAGATATCTGCTGTATAATGTATTGCTAAAAATAATCCTGTTAAAATTTGAATTATTAAACATAATCCTAATAATGATCCAAAATTTCATCAAATAGAGATATTACTAGGGGAAGGTAAATCTACTAAAGCATTATTTATAATTTTTAATAATGGGTTATTTAGTCGTATTGGTTTGTTCATTAGTTATTAAGCTATGGATCGTAAAGGACCATGAAATAATTTTGTAATTTTTACTGTTGCAATTAATGTAATTAATAAATAATTAATTAATAGAATTGTAATTATATTATTTGGATAATTATAAAGTTTATTTAAATTTAAAGTATTTTCTTGAATATAAGAATTTAAATTAATAATAGAATTTATTTCATTATTTATTGAATTAAATATTATAATTATTTTATCTATAAATAAAATAATAAAAAATAATATAATAAAGGTAATAATAGAGATAGTTGTTATTTTTATAGAAATAGAAAATATTTCATTAGAAGCTAATGAAGTTATATAAATAAATAAAACTAGTATCCCTCCAACAAAAATTAAAAATAAAATATAGGAAAATCAAAATCTTTTTGTTATTAATCCTGTAATACAGCAAATTAATACAGTTTGAATTAAAAGAAGTAAGCCTATAGTAATAGGATGATTTATTTGTAAAAAAATAAATCTAAAAATTAAAGTTATTCTGTAAAGTATAAGTTGTATAATATCAAGAAATAGTTTAATTTAAAATATTAATTTTGGAGATTAATGATAAAGGAATATCTTTTTTCTTGATGTTTAAAAAGAAAAATTTTCTTATTTTTGATTTACAAGACCAATGTTTTTATTAAACTATTAAAACTAATGATAATATTAATTACATGAGGGTTGCCTTTTTTTTTAATAATGATAGGGGTTTTTAGATTTATTTCTAATCGTAAACATTTATTATCTATACTTTTAAGATTAGAATATATTGTTTTGTCTTTATTTTATATATTATTTATTTATTTAAATATAATAGATTATGAAAATTATTTTAGTATAGTTTTTATAACTTTTAGAGTATGTGAAGGAGTGTTAGGTTTATCAATTTTAGTATTGATAATTCGAAGTTATGGAAATGATTATTTTCAATCTTTTAGAGTTTTACAATGTTAAAAATTTTATTTATACTAATTATGTTAATTCCTTTTTGTTTTATAAAAAATATGTTTTGAATGGTTCAAAATATATTATTTTTAATTATATTTATTATTATTATTATAAATAATTATTCTAATTTTTGATCTAGAATTTCATATTTTTTAGGTATAGATTTACTTTCTTATGGGATAGTCCTGTTAAGTTTTTGAATTTGTGCTTTAATGTTAATAGCAAGTGATGCTATTAATAAATATAATAATTATAAGCATCTATTTTTATTAAATGTGTTGATTCTTCTTATTTTATTGGTATTAACTTTTAGTAGAATAAGTTTATTTATATTTTATTTATTTTTTGAAGGGAGTTTAATTCCTACATTATTTTTAATTTTAGGGTGGGGTTATCAGCCTGAACGATTACAAGCTGGAATATACCTTTTATTTTATACTTTATTGGTTTCTTTACCAATAATGATTTCAATTTTTTATTTATATAGAAATTTACATACAATAACTTTTTATTTAATTAATAATTATAACTTTTTTAATTTAATTTTATATATTTCTTTAATTTTATCTTTTTTAGTTAAAATACCTATATTTTTAGTTCATTTATGATTACCAAAAGCTCATGTTGAAGCTCCTGTTTCTGGTTCAATGATTTTAGCTGGAATTATGTTAAAATTAGGGGGTTATGGTCTGTTACGTGTGTTTAATTTTTTACAGTTTTTAGGTTTAAAATATAATTATATTTTTATTAGAATTAGTTTAATTGGGGGAGTTTTAGTTAGTTTGATTTGTTTACGGCAGACTGATTTAAAGGCTTTAATTGCTTATTCTTCAGTTGCTCATATGAGAATTGTATTGAGTGGTTTAATAACAATAACTTATTGAGGTTTATGTGGTTCTTATACTTTAATAATTGCTCATGGTTTATGTTCATCAGGATTATTTTGTTTGGCAAATATTACTTATGAGCGTTTAGGCAGACGAAGATTATTAATTAATAAAGGGTTATTAAATTTTATACCTTCAATAACTATATGATGATTTATATTATGTTCTGCTAATATAGCTGCTCCTCCTACTTTAAATTTATTAGGGGAAATTTCTTTATTAAATAGTATTGTCAGTTGATCTTGGTTAACAATATTATCTTTAATTTTTTTATCCTTTTTTAGTGCTGCTTATACTTTGTACTTATATTCTTATAGTCAACATGGAAAGTTATATTCTGGAGTTTACTCTTTTAGAATGGGATTAAATCGAGAATATTTGTTATTATTTTTGCATTGATTTCCTTTAAATTTATTAGTTTTAAAATCTGAAATAAGTATACTTTGACTATAATTTAAATAGTTTATTTAAAATATTGATTTGTGGTGTCAATGATATGAATTTATTCATTTTAGATCGTGAAATATTTATCAATTTGTTCAATTAATTTTGTATTATTATTTTGTTCAAGAATTTCTTTAATAATGTTATCTTTTTATTTTATTTTAAATGAATTAGTTTATTTTTTAGAATGAGAAGTAGTTTCTTTAAATTCTACCAGAATTGTTATAACTTTTTTATTTGATTGAATAAGTTTAATATTTATATCTTTTGTTTTATTAATTTCTTCATTAGTAATTTACTATAGAAAAGAATATATAATAGGGGATATTAATATTAATCGTTTTATCATGTTAGTTTTAATATTTGTTATATCTATAATATTATTAATTATTAGCCCTAATTTAATTAGAATTTTATTAGGATGAGATGGATTAGGATTAATTTCTTATTGTTTAGTAATTTATTTTAATAATGTAAAATCTTATAATGCTGGTATATTAACAGCATTATTAAATCGTATTGGGGATGTTGCTTTATTAATAGCAATTGCTTGAATATTAAATTATGGAAGTTGAAGCTATATTTATTATTTAGAGTTTATAAAAAATGATTTAGAAATAATAATTATTGGAGCTTTAGTAGTATTGGCTGCTATAACAAAAAGTGCTCAAATTCCTTTTTCTTCATGATTGCCAGCTGCTATGGCAGCACCAACACCTGTTTCTGCTTTGGTCCATTCTTCTACTTTAGTAACTGCAGGAATTTATTTATTAATTCGATTTAATTTATTATTAGTTAATACATGAATGTCTCAGCTATTATTATTATTGGCTGGATTGACTATATTTATATCTGGATTAGGGGCTAATTTTGAATTTGATTTAAAAAAAATTATTGCTTTATCTACTCTTAGACAGTTAGGTTTAATAATAATAATTTTATCTATGGGCTATTATAAACTAGCTTTTTTCCATTTATTAACTCATGCTTTATTTAAAGCTTTATTATTTATATGTGCTGGGGCTATTATTCATAATATAAATAATAGACAAGATTTACGTTTAATAGGGGGTTTAAGATTATATATACCTTTAACTTCTTCATGTTTTAACGTTGCTAATTTAGCTTTATGTGGGATACCTTTTTTAGCTGGATTTTATTCAAAGGATTTAATTTTAGAAATTGCTTCTTTAAGTATATTAAATATATTTATTTATTTTTTATTTTTTTTTTCTACTGGTTTAACAGTATGTTATTCTTTACGGTTAGTATATTACTCTATAACTGGAGATTTAAATTGTAGAGCTTTAAATGTTTTAAATGATGAAAGTTGAATTATACTTAAGGGTATACTTGGATTAATAATTATAAGTATTATTGGAGGTAGAATATTAAGTTGAATTATTTTTTTAACCCCTTATACAATTTGTTTACCTTATTATTTAAAATTTATAACTTTATTTGTTTGTATTGTAGGAGGGTTAACTGGTTATTTAATATCAAAAATTTCTTTATTTTTTATTAATAAGTCTTTGAATAATTATTATTTAAGTATATTTGCAGGTTCAATATGATTTATGCCTTATATTTCTACTTATGGAATTATTAATTATTCATTAAAATTAGGGAGATTAGTAGTAAAAAATTTTGATCAAGGGTGGTCAGAATTTATAGGAAGTCAAAATTTATATAAGCAGTTAGTTCATTCTTCTCAATTTAATTATGTAATTCAAAATAATAACTTAAAAATTTATATATTAATTTTTGTTTTATGAATTTTAATTTTATTATTTTTAATTTTTTTA